>CBVK0102296168.1:0-17941 GCA_900067695.1 Picea abies | reverse complement strand
GGCCCTAGACATATCTAGGGGCTTTTATCTGCTTGGTCCCAGACCAAGAACCCTAGTCGTATACTGGGGGCCCTCTCAGGGGTCTTTACTGCTTGGTCCCAGACCAAGAACCCCAGTCGTATACTGGGGGCCCTAACAAGGGTCTTTTGTCATAGCACTGACTGTTTGGTCCCAGACCAAGTACCCCAGGAGTGCACTGGGGGCCCTAGATCTCGTCTAGGGTCTTAGCCATCCTTCAGGAGAATGGTTCTCGCAGCTGCTATAAATTTAACACTAGTAATGTAAAATGACACTTTAACAATGTTTGCTAAGTGACAAAGTAACATGTACCAGATCTGATATAAGTGTAAGACAGCATTAAAATCAGTCGTAAAATTAAGTCCAAAGTTACTAATTAAACAGTTAAAACAAGTCTAGAACAGTTAGTAATAAACTAGGAAAGTAAAGCTAGCAAACTAATCTACCAATTGGGTTTTAAGCTAAGCTAAATTGAACTGAAATTTTCTGCGTTAAATCATCCTTATGGCTGTAGCATTCAATTAGGTACAACAAAAAGGTAAATTACCAAATCAACAAACTAATTAGTCTAGGTGATAGATCTTTTGATTTGTTAGAATTAGGGAAAATTGAAAACCAAAATGCTTTAAAAATTTCTGTAGACTAGATCAGCATAAAGAAGAAGAGATATAAACAAATCTGGAAACAAACAAAATTTCTGAGTATAAAAAATAAACTTTTAGCTTACCTCCTGATTCAATGATAGATGTACCTGTCACATGTGTGGATGCATGCCTCTGTAAATATGCTCAGAATTTAGTTTAGGTTCATGGATCAAACCTCTAGGGTTTGATCTCTGTCAATGTGGACTGTGGGTCAGTTTTGCCAAAGATAGAGACCCCCAAAAGAAACAACAATAATACCAGACTTCCAAGTAGATAACAGTAATACAGCTAGCAGAAAGAACCCTCCACAAAACAGTGATATAGCACAGGAAAGAACTAGACAACAAGTTATCAGACCCTCGACAAGAAAACAACAAACCCTCAATAAATGTGAGATAGTACTCACAACCACTCAAGGACCTCTGAGTCATGGGCCCACACACATCTGTCTGTACTAAATCCAATATCCCAGCTGACCTGGTGTCACTAGTCGGGAATGATGCCTTGGCAAACTTGCCAAGCACACACCCTTTGCAAACATCCTGATGCTCTATGCCGATCTGTGGCACTCCGGTCACAACCTCTCTCAGTCCTCCAAGAGCCCTATGATGTAGGTGGGCCATCTTGCGATGCCATAACTCACATAACTGTCAGCTGTTGTCGCTACTCGCTGCCAATGCATGAAGTGGCTGAAAAAGAAATCTGAACAGTTTCCCCTCTCTCACTCCAATCACCTGTCCTGAGGTTAGTGAAGACCCCCAAGGATGAATCAGTGCCTCGGTGCCTCTGAATGTCACCTCAAGACCTCTATCCTGGAGGGTGGAAACTGAAATCAAATTCTTCTTCATGCCAGGGACATAAAGAACGTCCGTGAACGATATGGGTGGCATGCCATCTCTCTGAAAGGCAACTGTGCCAACCCCTGCAACTTTGACAACTCTGTCATCTCCAAGAGAAATCTCAATCCTGAGCTCAGTGTCTCTGAGATCAGAAAAGTGCTCTCGAAGCCCAGTCATATGGATCGAAGTCCCGCTATCAATATACTGGATACTAGGTGCCATCTCAGCTGAAGTGCAACATATGAGGAAAACACACTCTCTTTGAAACTGTGTCTGAAAATCTATCTCCTTTGCTGTAGCTGCGGTACCACCCTTCTTCTTCTTCTTGTTCGGGCACTGTCCATCATAGTGCCCAAACTTCTTACAAACAGAGCACTTCACTTTGCTCATATCTCTCTTCTGACCACTGCCTTGACCACTGCTGCTCTCTCCTTCTCCACTCCCCTATGGTGGGGCCCCAAACTTGGGACCCTGCTGACCCCCATGGCCGGCCTTCTTCTTGCCCTTTGACCAAAGAGGAAGATCCTCCTCACCCTGACCAATCTGCTGCTGCTTCCTCTGTCTAGAAGCCTCGGCTGCAAGCCTAATCTCCTCCTGGACGAAGTCATCCCACATCCTCTCCCATGTAGGCATGACCTCCTTGGAAACTATGTCACGTACAAATGGACCCCATAGTTTGGTGAAACTATTCATAGCTTGCCTCACCAAAGAGTTAGGGTCAACAACCTCGCCGACGGCTCCAAGCTAGTCTTTGATCTGAGTGAAGCGACCAAGGAATGAAGTTACCGACTCATCCTTGAGCATACGAATGCCCCTAAGTCGGTCATGAAGAACCATCTTCCGCTTCTCATTGGAGCTCTCATACAACTTGCATAAAGATGCCCACATCTCGTATGCACAAGCCTTCCCCGTCAAATGGGGTATGATATGGTCACGAACTGTGTCACAAATAGTTCTTTTTGCCTTCTTGTTCTTTTTTCTGAACTCTGCCGCCAAGATGGGAGCAGTGACAGGAATGGGGGGAACAACTGCCTCGACTATATCCCATAGCTCGAGGTCCTCTAAGACGAAGACCATCCTTGCCTACCAAGGCGACCAATTTCTAGCCCTTGCTAGCATGTCCTCAACTTGCATCTGAGATGCTGACATCTCTGCCAAACTGCAAACCCAAACTGATGCTCACACTGCCAAGGAAAACACTGTTTCACTCCTGTCAACACAGGTGTGAAAAGAGACAAGTGTAATCTAACCTCACTCCTAACAAAATAGGTGTGAAAAGAGGTCAACGTCAAATCAACCTCACTCGTACTGCGTAGGTGTGAAAAGAGACTGATGACTAGTGTCCAAACTGCCCAACTATCCTCTAAAAAATTTTGCCCTCTGACAACCACTAAATGAGTCAATGCCTGTCTTCAAAAATCTGTTAGAAAGATATGTATGACAGCCACTAAAATGTTATCCCAACTGTCCAAAAATTCAGCCACCGAAGCTCTGATACCATGTGAAAAATCCAAGTGCTATCAAGCTTGCCTACTGGGTCTGTCTTTGACCATAGATAGGCTCTAAGTTTTCACTGTCTTCTGAAGTATTTGCTGTTGTTTTATAAAAGCCAACAGTTCAAGAACTTATGCTGATTTGTTACGGTTATGTTCTCAATTTTGGGTGCTCTAGCATGTCGTTTTGGTAACCATAAATTAGTACATGCATCTCAAAATAAACATAACACATCTAAACATCATTACTGCTGCAAATGAAATAGATCTAAGAGACTAATACATGCATTTGTAGACATAGGTATTTTTGGTCAACATGACCTTGGATAAAATCCCCCTGGGAAAAAACAGTTTGGAATGTAAGTGTATATATGTTGAAAGCAGAAGAGGGATTACAACTAATACAATAAATGATAGAGCTTGATACAATAGCAACTCGATCTGAGTTGATATACAAGTCCAAAACTTCCAAGAGCGCCCCAGAATGGTGCGCCCAACATGTAAGCTGCCGAATCCACTGAATCTGCTCCAACTGCCAACTATGAGTTTAGATCTGGAAACCCCTCCGCAGTAATGAAGCTTTGCTGAATGGCTATCCTCTGCAACTGTTCTCACTGCAATCTGATGGCTAGAAGTCTCTCAAATGCTGATGCGCCCTAATCTGGCAATGCGCCCCCCTTAGAAGTTGAACCTCTCCAGTAAATAAACTATGGCATATGATGGAAGCCTCCCTCCATGAAAGCTAGTGTCCAAGCTCAAGCAACCTCACAAAACTGACCTCATCCTCAACCTCCAAGAGCTCCTCTCTCAATGAACAAATGAACCAATGAAGAATGCGCCCTCCTTCACCCTTTGCGCCCCTCTTTGACATCCAAAAGGAAACCTAAAACATGAAGGGTTGAGATTATCTCATCTCCCATCTAATCAATGGTTTAGATCTTCCCATTCATATTTAAGTCAATAACCCACTTTGGGTTAAGTTTCCTAAGTCAACTTTATGTCTAATTCACCCCCTTTGTGAATTAATAGTCACTTTTAGGCCAAAATGACTAAATTTCACTTTAGACAAAGTCAAAGTGAAATTAGACAAAAGTACAAGGTACAAAGTGTAATGTCCTTTCCTCATGTGCTAAGGAGGTCATAAGCACATGGGGAACACCTCCCAAGGTACAAAACTCAACACAAAATAGTGATATAGCACAGGAAAAAATTGGACAACAAGTTATCAGACCCTCCACAAGCAAACAACAAACCCTCAACTCAGAAAAACTGGACATCAAGTGGTAAAACCCCACAGGGACCTCATCACACTATGTGGCATCCAAAAGAAGGATCCATAACCTTCACACAACAAAGGAGAGAGCCCAAAAAGAGGCCACAACAGCTAAATAGAGATGAAGGAGAGGCCGCAACTGCTAAACACAGATCTGGCAGTCAAAGAGAGGGAGTCACAGCTCTCATACCCAGGCTGTAACTTTAGGAGATAGGTTCGGCAGCCATGGAGAAGACACCTCTCCCCAATAGACAGGTTTGGCAGCTGAAGGAAGAGGGGCCGCATGCACCCTATACACCAACATGTACCAAGGAGGAGCTTCCAACCAACATCAATAAAAAAACCTAGAACTGAAAACTAATAACCAATAGAGAGGCCGCACCACACAAGAGAGTTGTCACTGAGGTAACCGCAGCAAGGAGAGAGAGGAGAGAGTGAGTGTATGATCAAATGCAATAGGGTAGGGTCTTATTTATAGTTAGGGAGATGGGTTAGGGTAATTAGAATTAGAATTAAATATTGACATTTAATTAATATAAATATTAATTAATGTGTCAGTTAATATTAATATAAATTATAAAAACCCTAAACACATATAAAACCCCAATCACATAAAGTAAAACCCCAATCACATAAAACAGGAGGGAAAGCAAAACAACAAGGGGGTACTTGTTAGGACAAAGTCAAGGTTCATAATGGAAAAACATGTCCACATGAGTCTCATAATGACCTATAAACTTTATCATCACTGCATAAAAGGGTACATCAACAAAGTGGCCATGTCCATCTTCATAAGCACTCCTAGGTCTCATGAACCATCTTGGGAGAGACGAAGGGGATCCCACATCAACACATCTTGGTATTACACCAAGATCTACCTGGTCAAAGACAGGTTTCCACAGAACACATCTGGGGGCCCTAGAACACATCTAGGGTCTTATCCACCAAGATACAGGACCAAGGATCAACCCATGCATTAAGCAAGGGTTCCTTGGAACATATCTAGGGGCCCTAGAACACATCTAGGGACTTATATCAAACACCAATGAACACATCCAAGGATCAATCCAAGCACCGGGCAAGGATTCCTCGAAACACATCTAGGGTCTTACTGCTTGGTCCTAGACCAAGAAACCCAATCATCTACTGGGGGCCCTCACAAGGGTCTTTTTCCATGGCTCTCACTGCTTGGTCTCATACCAAGAAACCCCGGGAGTGTTCTGGGGGCCCTAGTCCACAACTAGGGTCTTATACCATCCTCCAGGAGAATGGCTCTTGCAGCTGCACTAATTTCAATGCGATTCTCTTTAATTTTGACTATTTACTTGCTAAATTTGACCAAATAGAACCTAAGATCTACTTATCAAAGGTTTTGGAACACTTTATGAACATAAACCAGATCTGATATGTCAATTTGCAGTAGTGATATCAGCCAAGAAAACTAATTTAAAACCCACAAATTAACCTCTAAAATCAACAATAGTACTTAGGTAAAATTTAGAAGAAACCAGGATACAAAAAACTAGCTATACTAGCCTATTAAATTAGGGTTAGATGAACTAATCTGAATTGGTTTTTTCTGCAGTAAAAATCAGCCTTATGGCTGTAGCATTCATTGAGGTACAACAGAAAATCTAACTATTAAAATCCAAATCTATTATGCTAGATTTATAGATCAGCTAGAGGGCTTCAAATTTGACTATTTATTTGCTTAAATTGACCTAGGAAAACTCAAGATCTAGCTAATCTAGGGTTAATAACCTAACTAGGGTAAAAATTGCAGCAAAGAGAATGAAAGAGAGGTTGGAACCCCTCAAATGAGGCTGCCCAAGTGGGAAAAGGGGTCGCCCTAGTGGGGCGATTTCTTCTTTGTAGTCAAATCTCCTCCTTGGTGGAAAAACATGCTTCCCAATGCACAATTTCATGTTCTCCGGTGCAAGATCGGTGCCTTAGTCTCTTTGGGTATGGAGTCAAAGCTTGGAGGGGAGGCTAGAAAGTCCCAAGAAAGAAATCTCCCTCACAGGTTGTAGGGTTAGCCATCCTGCAAGAGGGTTAAAACTTAAAATCAACAAGACATCTAGCAAAAATTTCATAAGATGATAAAACCTGCAAGAAAGTTGTTCGTCTTCTAGTCTTTGCCACAAATCTTACCAATAAACTAGATCTAGGGTTGTAGAGTTTAATCTAGATCTAGGGTTGTAGAGTTGGGAACTTAGTTTAAATCAAGAACATCTAGGGTTGTAGAGTTGGGAACTTAGTTTAAATCAAGAACATGAACAATATTAAATGCATAAATGGACAAATAAAACTAGAAGTCTCTCACCCAATAACTTGAAGAAGAGTATGCCAAGAGTATTTGCACATTAATTATCCATCCATGAGCATCCAAAATATTGCAATCATCCATCCAAGAGCAAATAGATTTATCCCAAGAGAACAAGAACACAAGTGTAGCGAAAATATCTAGTGCAAAATGAGTAGTATTATTCCACTACAAGCAAGCATTACAAAATGAAATCAAGTGAGGAGTATTTATAGATCCTCTTCAACTTTATCTTGTCCAAATGCTAACCCACTTTAGGGTTTTCTACCAAATTAAATTTAAAGTAATAAAAACATTCTAGGTAACTCACTTATAATTAATTTTTGACCATTTAAAATAATTGACCTAGTCACATATGGTCAAAAATAAATTCTTAGTGAGAAACTTAAATATAACTCACTTGATTATTAATTTTTGACCATTTAAAATAATTGACTTAGTCATAAATGGTAAAAAATAAACTCCTAGTGAGAAATTAAATATAACTCACTTAATTATTAATTTTTGAACATTTAAAATAATTGACTTAGTCACAAATGGCCAAAAATAAATTCCAAAATTAAATAAAAGTGGTTAATCCACCATAAAGTCATCAATGGCCTACGAATACCAAAAATATTTCAAAAATAACCTGGACAACTCACTTTATGAACACCTTTGACCATTTTTTATTGAATTTTATTTTAAATGGTCAAAATACAAATAAAAGGTGAGTTTCTAGATCTAACTAACTCCCAAAAATAATAATAAAGGTGGTAAACCCACATAGCAAGTCAAAATTGGCCTAGGAAGACCAAACAACCTCCTCTGTAATTGATGGATCTCCCCAAAAGGTGCTGCCCAAGGCAAAAAATGTCCTCGATCCTCTCAAAAATGCAAGTGGAGAAGAGTGGCGAGCCTCCCAAGGCTAGTGAATGCAATTGATCTAATCATCATGAAGTAAAATAAGTGGAGTGACCTCCTCTAAGTGGGAAAAATCATCATTAGAGCATATCGACCCATGTAACATCTGTAATATGCCTGTAAAGTTGTAATAGAATGACACATGGTAAGGACCTGTAGGACAAAATAAGACATGTGCATCTACAAGAAAGCAAGCCTAATAATCATAGTAAGATAAACCAACATAATATAAAAGCCATTAATAGTTAGTTCATCACACTCCTCTATCCTAGTTGACACAAGTTAAGAAAGTTATACTTTTTTCATAGTCAAGGTATGGGAAAATCATCAAGGCTTGGGGACGGGACATCACAACATCTGTAATATGCCTATAAAGTTGTAATAGAATGACACATGGTAAGGACCTGTAGGACAAAATAAGACATGTGCATCTACAAGAAAGCAAGCCTAATAATCATAGTAAGATAAACCAACATAATATAAAAGCCATTAATAGTTAGTTCGTCACACTCCTCTATCCTAGTTGACACAAGTTAAGAAAGTTATACTTTTTTCATAGTCAAGGTATGGGAAAATCATCAAGGAATCCCAGTAGGCTAAGTCACCCTAAGGTAGAGAGGTTGGTTCCTAGGAAATGTGTCTTCAAAGTCACGGATGAATAATGGGGAAAAACATAGTAGGTTAACTTCGAAGGCGTTGGAAGTTCGACACAAAGGGTCCGTAGTATCTCAATCAAGGGCGCCTTTGGGAATGAGCTACGACCATTGGTTCCTGTTATCCGCAAGGCTCAAGTTCTATATTATCCTTTTACCACGTCATCACATGGGGGAAATACCCCAGAGAATATGTAGCGCTTTGACGATATTTTCCATGTGTGACGACATTCTTTATTTTTTCTTTCTTCTTATGATTTTTCTTTTACTTTATTTTTCTTGTCTGTCTCATGTTGAAAAACACGTTCTTAACTTGCTTCGAACACCCCAGAGAATATGTAGTGCTCTAGCGATGCGTTCACAAGTGCTATGCGGACTGGACGAGTCTCTGAGCAGGTAACCATGGTTGGCTTTTTCTAGCCACCACCTAGGGACTTAGCCCATAGAAAGAGGAACAATCTCGTCCTCAATCAAAACAACTAAACGCCAAAAGTAGTGGGAAGGATAGTGGGATATGAATATGGAAAGTGAAAAGTATGACACTATTAATCCAAAAACAAGACCTAGTGTGTACCCCTGCTTCCAAAAGGCTTCCTAACTTTCCCAAGGGACCAAAACAACCACCCAGGTATGGCCAAGGAAAAAGTATAACCAACCAGCTAATGTCTCATGACCAAGAGGAGTGATCTTCACTAATCTAGAAATGCCTCAAATATTAAATCAATACTCACTATGGTTAGAGGCTTACCAACTTGTAGCATGTCTGTGGGATGTCCAACAAGCCTGTCCAATGTCATGGTGTCATCTGCTGCTCAATTGCTGCCCAAAATATGCCCAAAAATAGAGGAGTGGTCCATGCTGGCCACCATCAAGTATTGCTCATCTGCTGACATTCCATGTCTACAACCTGGATGCCTCTAGATACCATCTCTGATATAGTTATCCACAAAAATAGGGATAACATGGACTACAACTAATCAATGGGGATTCATCCCAATATGATTTAGATCATTTTAAAACCATTACTAGTAATGTTGAGCACTTTGAGTTCTATCTGCACACTTCAGCGAGAAAGCCTTTGAGAAGCATTCATTGGTAGAGTTCCTGTACTCATAATGAACAACAGAGCAAAGAAAGTATTTCCGTTTTATCATAGTTGCATATATTGCCGATATATTGGCGTCATTGCAATATATCACAATTCTTTTATTGTGAATTTTTGAGATTTTTTAAGATATTGCAATATAATCGTGACTTGATAGAATTTATCGTTGGGTCGACGACAAGTGGGCTATAAAATCCAATATTTAGTCTTTTTGTGTCATTTTGAAAGGAACAAGTGGGGGATTGAGAGCAAAGGAGAAATTCATCATCTTCCATCACGTTGAGGAGGGAAAATCAAGTGTTTTCATTGCCATTGGCAGATTTATTGCGGATTGGGGACTAATTCCTATCAACTATTTCCATATTCTCGTCACCCTCTAATTTTTATTATACCTCAAGGCTCATTGAATTTATTATGACTCTCATACAGGTTACAATCTTAGTGCTTTAATGACATGGTCTATGTTTGCTACAATCTTTGGATGTGGGTGAAGCGGCTTGCAAGAACCTCTGATGTGGAGGCTATTTGACATGTCCATAGTCTGCCCAAGCTTCCCACTCGACTTGGTGCACCCAAGTCGTCCGACTCATGGGGTCGTGCGGCACCATGATGTTTCCATCTTGACGGTTCGACCAAACCAAGAGTACTTCACTCGTACTACGCCTCTTCACTCAAGGTTTTCCCATATCTATGCATTGAGCTACTTGGTAAGTTAAGTCTCCTCACTCGACTTGTGCAACCAAGGTGCACGCCTAACCGTACCCTTCGCAATATTCACACTCTTATATAGTTATACAATTCTATACTTCCCTGGACAACCTCCCCCCCCTCCTCCTTATGCCACCTTTTCTTTGAGCGACACATTAGGAGAGTAGTCAGAGCTATCAGTACCATCAGAGCAACAAATGAGGAAGGGCTGTAGGTCGAGTTTCTTAAACATGGCACTCGGTCTCTTGAATCTTATATTGTTGATTTATTTAACCGGGTGGTATGTTCAGGCTTCCCCCGCTCTTGGACAAGACATATTATTCATCCAATCCACAAATTGGGGAGTAGTTCTGATCCAAACAACTACCGGACTATCATGGCGGGTCACACATTCTACAAGCTGTATGCCACAGTCTTACACCAGTCGCTCTCTATGGAGCTAGAGAGTCGTCATCTTAGAGCTAGAGGACAAGCATGTTTCTGCCCAGACTACTAGACGATTGTTCACATCTTCACACTCCGAGCCATTATTGAGGAGGCTCACCATCGCTCTTCGAAGGCTTACAACTTCTTTGTAGACTTCTGGAAAGTGTTTGACATAGTTCCAAGGGAGGCACTATTCTAGAGGATCCATGACATTGGCATATCTGAGACCCTCCTAGTAGCCATCATGAGGCTGTACGAGTCAGTTTTTGGACACCTCAGGATGGCACACGGCCTTTCTGACTTCATTCAAAGTACCATCGAGGCAAAATAGGGGTGCCCCCTCTAACCAACACTCTTGGGTATCTATATTGATGAGATTGAGTCTTTCCTGCATGAGCACATCCAGGAGGGGGGTGGCTTTCTTCTACATTAGGTATTGATTTCCTTGCTCTTATTCATTGATGATCGGGTCTTTTTGGCCTCTACTCCTGAGGGCCTGTTATCACACAATTTGTACTTGCCCAAAAGCCCGAGGCAAGTGGATACAAAATTGGCGTAAATGGGAATAACCTATCACTGTCACCTTAATAGGAGATCCATTTCTATTTAAGAGTATGTCAAGACTACCCCAGGGGAGATGTCCCCGGTGACCTGGGGGGTTTGAGAAGGCTAAGGCAAATAGTCACAAGGAAATCCTCCCCCTCTCACAGATCACTCAAATCAAAGGCTTCTTTTATGTCTTAAGGATGAAGCAAATGGATAATATTGTGTACCTGCCCAGAACAGGACAACAAGGCAAACGGGGCACTTTCCATGTACCAGATGATTGTTGGTACTTCATAAGACAATAAACCTTCATAAAATAAGCTAGCTGATTATGAATTTGCAGCAATGCAACAGTTTATAACAGCAATTAATATCTTATAACAACCACAAGATTCAAGCCTCGAAGTTGCTTGAAAAAGACAATAAAAAGTGACTTTGACTAGGCAAATTGATAGTAAATTGTCACAAACAAAATTGGCAATGATTAGCTAGTTTTTAATATCTTTTATGCATAGATTTTGCTGCAGTTAGATGGCTGTAGCTATCTTTTGCAACAGCAGCAAGTTTAAATGGTCAAAAGTGCAAGAAAACCACATACAAAACTAACACTTACCTATTAGATTCACTAGCATTTGTCACAATTGAAATTTGAATGGTTCTAGTGCAAGTTATGTAGGTAAATGTGCCAAATTAATGTATGTTTGTATGGCTGTAGCAATGTTTTGCTACAACAGCAAGTTAGCTTAGGAGTTAGTCTAATTTAGGGTTAGAAAATGTTAGTAAAGAGTTCAAGGATAAGAGTATAAGTGTTTGTTTGATCAATCACCACTTGTAGTAGGTAGTCTAGTGCCTTTCTAGGGTAAATGGAGTCACTAATGGAAGCAGCAAATCTTAATGGAAATATAGCAATGATGATGATATGTTAAAGGGGTGGAAGAGATAAGAGAGGCGTTGGTCTCCCAAGGCCTCAAAAATCCACTTCCAAGAGAAAATTTGCTAGAAAGTAACAAGGGCTAGGCCCTAGCAATTTTCTCTTGCCTTGAACAAAATGTAATAAAATATGCAATTGGGCAATGGAAGTAGGGTTACTAGAGTGCTACAATGGTAGGGCTGCATCTACTTCAAATTAGGTGCCTTTCAAGAGATTTTAACACATGGAAGATTATAGGGAAAAAGATAATAACATATATCATTCCCCTAGGGTTTCAAGCTAGCAATTTCATAATCTTAGACATGAAACAAGTAAAAATAACCATAAGAATTCATTCACAATAAATAAATGCAGATTTTCCACTTACTTCACCAAGAATAATCTTGCAAATCACCCTAGTTGAAGATCCTCCACAAGAAAATAGCCAAAATGCACCAAAAATTGCCTCCTTCAAGAAGTGCGCACCACTAGTTTTAGCCAAATACACTTAAGGGAGGCCGAATTTCAGACCTCTACTTGAGTGATGAATGAATGATGATAAAATACAAGAGCTTTATCTCTTATTTATACAATGACAATGACCTTTAATTGTCTTTTAGGTCACAAAAGGCTGACATGGCCAATTTACATCAAAAATCCAATTTTTACATAAAATTAACAATTAAAACACTAATTTCATTTTAGGGATGACGTCATGCCCCTCTAGGGTGACGTTAGCCCCCCATCATGGAACGCTAGGCCTCAAAAGGCCTCAAAAGATGCCACACGTGCCAACTAGCACCAAATGGTCCTCATGCCAAGACCTTAACTCAATGACGTCAAGGCTCAATATGATGACGTCAGGGGCCTTCAAGGGCCAATGTCATGGTGGAAGGGAAAGACCCCCCTGGGTCTAGGCCTGCCAGAGTGTCTTGGCGGAAACGTCCCTTTTCCTTCCTGGTGCCATCCTCTGGTGTCTCTTCCCCCCTGGTTGGGGTCACAACATCCATCTGGTGGGATTTTAGCCCCATGGAGGTTCGAGCTAATCATCTCCCCATATGTGCCTATCCATTGGGCATGGTCCTACAACAACAACAAGTACGCCCTTGATGGGCTCATAAGTCATAGGGATGATAGTAATGTCAATCACATCCAATAATCAAATTACCCAAACATGTGCATCAAACCCCACTTTACCCAGACAAATGCTCAAAGACGTTATGCAGTTTAACAAGCCAGGTTTGGAGAGGGTCTCAGGATTTCCTATTGGGCTAATCCTCCTCAAGTTTGTGGTGTTTCCTAGGTGAAGACCAATCCAGGTCATGTAAGTTTATGAAATGGTGTAGGGGAATGTTTGGGCAAGGGGTGCAGTGATAACAGGGAAATGTAGGTCTTGCCTGTGGGTGCCTCTGTAAAGGGCAAGCTGCACCTTGTCATGGATGTCGTTGTTTCCTAGCTCATTCAATGCCTTTTATTCTTTGTCTTATTGCTTTTTCTTTTCAAGAGAATAGCTGGGGGACACTGTCCTGGCGTGGTGACCAGTGGTGACAGCGTTACCCACAAGCACTTCACGGAGATGAGAAGGCTGGCTCGTGATGAGACCCCCTTTCTCTTGGATATGCCACCAAGAGCCACTAGCCTGGTTTGGTGACCAGATAGATGGTAGTTTCATTCCGCTACATGCCCATGGACCTAATAGGTCGGCTTATGATGAGACCTCCTATCCACCAACTAGGCCTTGAGTTTTATTTTATCTTATGGGTCCCCTTTTCTTACTAAGAAGCCTTTTGTTGCTTTCTTGGGAATCCCTGGGTGAAGCATCTCAAAGGTTTCATCTTGGCTTTTAACTTTTGCCAACTACTTTTACCCTTTGGGCCTTTAGCCCCTTCTTCCCACAAAGAAAGGTACAACCCTTACTAGTGTGGCAAACCCAATGCCTGAACCAAGGTAGGGGAAGATGAGAGGGACAATGATGAAAAATGGTAAGTATGGAAGGAATGGACGATGACCTTTCATAGACCTACCTAGTGGCAACTCATCCCTAAGCGAACCAACTTACTAGGGCACTCTGTCACCCCCCGAGTTATGAACACGTTAAAGAGCATAATTTCCAAGAAAACGTTATGAAACAAAGGAGAGTTTAGTGCACATATTCAAATTCTTTGAAACTCAGAGTGACACATACCATGGTAACCAGACTCATTACCTCATGGAGCAAGACCCACTACTACTTCAGGATCAGGCCGATTGGATGATGCTGCTGCTGCTAATAGATAGGATGCATTGAAGAAAAGATGGGCCCTTCGTGGCCAAGCTCAAGTTATATGGCTCTCGGTACTCCATGTCTAGGACCTGTGGGCCTCAAGACATAATCTCCTTAGTTATCTATCCCTAGGATAGGGGATACCAGGGCCTACAAAGACAAATCAATGCACTTGCCAACTTTTGGGATATGGTGATCAGTCTCCACTCTAAGTTAATGAGAACTGACCCAGAGCTTTCCCAGAGGGATCCAAAGTGAATGCTTCCAATGTCTGTACGTGTATGGGGGGCAGACAACGATACCATCCTGCAATTCCAAAAGATGCTCTAAGTAGAAAGAGATCTTTGAGCCAAGGCTTGTTGTGGGTGAGGTCTAAGCAGAAAGAGATGGACCAATTCACTATCTGTCTAGACGTCAAGAGATGGACCAATGCATATAAGGAGTAGCTGAATGGGGAAGGCGCTCTGGGGAGATGGCCATTGATTGGAGAAGGCAAGATGCCTCCGAACAATAAACTAGCACCCAAGAAATACAGTCCATATAAGGTGTTGTAGAGGATCGACAATATGGCTTACAAATTTGAGTTGCCTCCTCCTTCACATGTCCATCTCGTTTTCCATGCTTTCTATTTAAAGGAAGGAAAATGGTGACAAGATCCTAGTTCAAGTTAAATTTTTTAGATAATGGCATACAGATTAGCATTCAAAAAATTGAAACACTGAAGTTGTATGAATTGGAACTAAAACTACTCTCGAAACAATAAGCTTTGAACAATAATTTTGCCTACACCAGTAGCTTGTAGTTGTAGCATGTTTTATGGACTCTAGAGGCCATTTAGAACCTCACTGATTATGCATTTTGTTGCTGATATGTATTGCACTTGGTGCCATTTTGATATATGCACCGTTACATGGTATAAATATGAGCAAACTTTGCATATTTTGTCTCTAATGGTTTGGAATCATGCTTTGAAATCTTTAAAATATTTTTTTTCATTAAAGTTTAATTATTTAATATATTTTTTAGTGAACCGCTTCATTGAAATTAGATGGGTTCGAGTGAATATGAGTCCGAGTCGATTATGAGTTGATAGGTGATAGAGTTGATGTCCGAGTTCGAGTTTAAAAACTATGGTTGTTGTTGTCTCAACAGTTGTTGTTCTCTCAATTGCTGCAACTCCAAAAATGTCTAAGTGTTGAATTGCTGCAACTCCAAAAATGTCTAAGTGTTGAATTGCTGCAACCTACTTCAACCATCTCTACCATGTCTCCGCACATTGCGTGTCTCAAGTTTTGCAATAGTGAGGTGATCAATCCAATTGTCGCGTCCAAGGCTTGAGATGTGCTTCCCCATGCCCGAATAGTCTTTTTTTCCCGCATCTTCGTCACTCTATCGAACTCCAAAGGCTAAGGCAAGTGTCTACTCTTGCCTCATTACTACTACCAACATCAAATCTTCAAAAAGGAGATTCTCCACATTGTTTCCCAAGTGTTGTGCCCCAAACCTATTGTCGTGTCTGTACTCTTGACCCCTTTGACATGCTATTGTGCTCTATCTCACCGAAGTCATGAACTAGTTGAATGGCCAATCTAACCATTGCATTCATTCCTTGAGTATGCACACCCTCATGCTCAAATTCGTCACTTCCTTACACACTTTGATTCATCCACTCAACAACCTTGGACCAAAGTAAGGTTTACCCTAACCTGCAATGCGAAGTCACCCCAAAGCAAAGTTGTTCACAATAACTTGACCCCAGTTCCCTCCTCATGCAGTTAGCCAATTTGCTGCAACCTATACGCTCTTCGTGCCACATCCAAGTTTGCGATGTTGAAATAATGTAATTACAAAGAGTATTCTTATTATTATTGATATTTTATTCATAGGATCAATCCCCATTGTGGATTGATCATGTCGGTTATTGTAATAGGACCAAATCGCCTTTTGCGGATTGGTCAACAGACAATTATAATAGGCCGAATAAGAAATCGGCTGTAGCAGTTAATTAAGAGACCCAGAAATATAATAAAGGTGGGTTTACCCACCCAGATTGAGAAGTTGGCCCTGCCAGTGAAAAGACACTTCACACGTGCCAGAACCTGTATAAATACAGGAGGCTAGCGCCTCATTTGAACATAACTCACTTGCTCAGTTTGAGAGACAAGTTCTGATCTGTTACCGACAAAGGACAGAGAGAGTGGTGCATATCTTGGAGAGGACTTTCTGTTTTAGCATAGAGATCTCTTGGCATTGTATTGGCTATCTATATTAATGAAGTTTTGCTGGGTTTTCTTCCCCTAGAGGGTTTCCCAAGATAAACGCTGTGTCTCTTGTGAATGCGTATTTCTCAGTGATCTTGTTCTTATGTTGTTATTATCTATTGAAATGCAAAGAACTATAATAATGGCATAAACATTAACATGGTATCAGAGCCAAGCTGAAGGAAGCATATTTCATAAGAGGAAAAACGTCACTGTTGCAATACCTGCAAATTAGGGTTTTTCAAAAGTGAATCTTTTCATCCCTAAAACTATCTAGAAAGTTGCGCCCTCCCCTAAGGATCAATTTGGCATCATCAGCGCACCTTTTCAATGGCTGGATTGAGAAGAAAGTGAAACCCTAGTTTCACAAAGTACCAGAAAACCAGAGTACTAGAAGTACCAGAAGTACCAGAGTACCAGAAGTACCAGAAAACCAGAAGCACCAGTCCAGAAATCCGCAGATCAAGTTTGAGGGGGTAAAAGTTGGATTTTCAGAAATTTGACTGCACCAGCTAACTTGCCTCAACTTAGCGCATCTATCCCCTGGATTAGAATTTCAAAATTCGAAGTTTGAAAAATTAGGGTTTTCTCATAAAACCCTAAAGTTGCAGTTGCAGTGCCAGTTGCAGTAGCACCCGTACTACCAGTGGCAGTCAACCTTGAAGTTTTCTTAAGAGTTGGTAATGATTACCGCTGCTACCAGATGGAACCACAACCTGCAAATGTCATCAAAGGTATGTACTCACATATGTTTAAAGGTTAAACCCTAAAGAGTATTTCCAGGAGAAGGGATCTCTTGCCATAGATCTAGAAGGATCTCAAGATCCAACACATTCAGAGGAACGATGCAACCCAGGTGTGATTATTCTGATATGCATCTATTTGTCATGACATTATTAGTGTTGCATGTTGAAGCTATGATCAAATTATTAGAAGGATTGAAAGTTGATCATAGAGCTATAGAGCTTATCCTCTAACCTAGCCTTTTGTCAAGATAGCGTATTGTCTTAGAATAGAAGACAGGTTGACGAAAGCACTCGTCACTTGAGTGAAGGAGACTTGGAAGAAACCCAAGCACTCATTCTTGAGGACAAGGCTCCAGGTTTGATTAATCAAGATTCAAAGGTACACATGACAAGTTGATGACTATAGTTGAGACAACAGTCTTTGAAAAGTATTATACCTGATAGCATGTAAGCATATAGAGGTATATGCTTTGCCTGATACAACTAACATCTCCTCTAGGAGTAACCTTGTGTGTTAGTTTCATGTTGCCATGGAAGAATGCTTGGTCACAACACTATAAGAGTGTTGACCTAATTTCGTATTGTATTCCTTACCTTTAATCTTTGCTTTAGATAAATTATAAGTGATATCTCTAAAGGAGCTACTGTGATGATTGTTCGTGCTATTGCTTTACATTATCAGAGGGATATTATTCTTGCTTGTTGCTTTATTGACCTTGCTCCAGGTCACATGTAATAACCCTGGGGAAGCTATAGCGAAGGTTGCAAAAGGCAACGTGCTAAAGAAGAGATCATAAATGAAGCAATCATCATTGGAAGAGAAGAAGGTG
>CBVK0102296151.1:0-27043 GCA_900067695.1 Picea abies | reverse complement strand
ATATTTTACTATTTATTTTTCATTAATAATATTGAATGTGAATCTATTTATTTTTCATTGATAATAGTGAATAATGATGAATGGTGAGTATTTCAAGTAAGTTTCTCTTTAGTTTTAGTGTAAAACTTTTATTTTATAGTGCATTAAAGGGTCACACTAAATTTTAGTGTTTAGTGCCCAAATGGAAGGGTTTCATTAAAAAATATCATGTAAACCTCGAATGATTATTGAAAGTTATAAATTCACAAGCTAATGGATGTGTTTATTGCACTATTGCTTTAATTTTAATTTTCATATGACAACTACAATAATGTTTTCTGATCATTAGAGTTATAAACTCTACATCCACATAATATTCATAATTTAAGATCGAAAATGTGTAAGTATAGTTATGAGCATTATGTCCCCACATCTCATAGAGATAGAACCTTCAGTACCATGATAAAGAATGATAAAGGTATTTGACCATAGTAGTGGCCATGGAATATTTGTTGGCCTCGCTACAATGTTATAAATATTGTCTTAAGATCAATTTAGAGATAGACCACTATCCATAGGGAGAAATCTAACTAGTGTCTAAAATATGTTGATCCATATTCCTAAGTCATTGGTGAATGCCATAATGGGTTACTTTGATATAAACTATTCAATTAATGAGTTATTTGTCGCAATGCAAAAATGATTAAATGAGTGGCTTCGTGCAAGGAGTTTGTTAAAGTATTGTATTATGTCTATAGAGTGAAAGTATCAATTGAACATATATCCTAATGATACAGTGAAACAAAACCTAGATGAGGAAACTACCTACTCAACTAAGAAATACAAGACATTTTGTACTACAATGTGTGAAATTGTGAGGAACTCTTCCTAATGGAAACTTGTGACCATACACCAAACACGATCATTTTCAATTTTTTTTTAAACCACATGCTCTTGAGACTTCATACGGGTCACTAATCTTGCCAATCGAACGGTTCCCAAGACTTCTTTGAGAGAATATCCTAGGATGGTCTTTGAAGAATTTTTAACATCGTATTGGATCCTTGATAACATTTTCATCTGTGGACTCTTCAAAAGTTCACATTATTCATGGATTAGACATCCCAATTGTTGGACCTGTCTCTCTTCGTTTCATCTAATGTTTTAAAAGTCATGAAAATAACCCGGACTCACAGTCCCTAAATCATTATAAATTCCAGTTTTTGAGATAAACCACATTTTCTAAACTAGAAAACCTCGAATACATTAGGATGCATTAATGCAATCATTGAAATGATCTATTTCACACCATTACTAAAATCCAACTTCCCCATGAAAAACATGATCAATCTGGGAGTGAGTTTCATGTCTAGGATGAAATCGATGAGAAAACGTATTGAAATCCACTCTAATCATTCAAACAAATTTAATGTAATTATTTGAACAAATTAATCATATATTTGTAATCTTTACAACAATGTAAAGAAATGTGAAAAACTTTTCTTTAACAAAATCCATATATAGCTATACTTAAAACATGTTAAAAATTTAATAGAACTTTAATAATCATCACCATATTTTAAAATAAAAAATATTAAAATAATAAAATAAAAATTAAATTATTTTAAAACATAGTAATTTTTCATAATATAGTTTCTAAATTGAACAACATGTTTTTTGTTATCAGTAACCAATTCTATTGAGCTTTTGTGACATTTCCTTCCACTTAGTTCTTATTGGTGACATACAAATAGGAGGAAGCACCATTGCCTACCTTTCCAAATACTTTAATTAAAAATTTTAAAAATGATTTAATTCAATTGGTAAACATAATATAATTATTTAATATTAATAAATTTCAATATTATGCTACATAAAAAATATTTTTCTTAATTGTTATCGATATAAATTACAATGTTATCACATATAACAAATCATAGGTTTTTATTATACACTATTATATTATAGGTTACAATTTTAAAAATAAAATTAAAAAAAAAGATATTAATTTTTTTTTATATATTAAAGATAATAAATTTATTTTAAAGTAATTATGAACCAAAGTATATATAATTTTTTTAATCTAAATTAAATTTAATATCAATGTATTCAAATATATATATATTTTTTTTAATGTATTAAAGTTAGTAAATTTCTTTTAAAATAATTATGAAATAAAGTATATAAATTTATTTAATCTAAATTTAATATCCATTTATTCAAATAAATCTTATTAAATGTAATAAAATAATTTTAAAAATTATAATGTTTTTTTCTTTTAAATAAATTTAAATAATTTTGATTTAATTTAATTTAATTTTAAATACTTTTTAAAAATAATCATTATAATCATAATTATAAATAGAAATGATTTATTTCATTAAATATAATAAACTTTAATTAAATTAAATTTATAGTTGTATGTAGAACAGTTATTAAACCAAGATGTATTAGAAAATAAAAAGACTAAATTAATGAAGCTGTATTAGAAAATAAAATGACTAAATTAATGATTAAACAAATTTTAAAAATAAAAATATTTTCAATGAAATTATATTGATTTAAATTTTTGACTTTGTATTTAAAGATATTGGATCATTTTTAACATTTTATAAAATTATCATTAAGATGTATTTAAGTTCCCCTGATGGGGTGTTAGCAGAGTACATGTGTCAAAGAGGAGGGGACGACACCTACCAATGTTGTACCAACCATGTCCCCTCCTCCCACACCATCAAGTTAAGCAACCCACACTACAACCAATGCACCATTAACACTTCAAGCGCACTCCTCTCAGTCTCCTCATGCGATCAATGGACCCTCCTTTATTGTGGCCACCTCCACGCATGTACATCCTTCCTCTCCAACATTATTCATATCATGGTGCTCCTCTGCTGGTTCATTAGTTCTTCCTCTTCTCAGCAGAGCCACCACTTGGTCTACACTCCTCCCTGGTTCTCATCTGTTGCATTAGCTAGTTCTTCGTGCCTTCTTACCTTCTTCTTGCGTCTGTCATGCCTCAGCTGTGGGGGAAATCTAAGAGAGGCTCATCCTGGTACCAAAACATGCCTCGCATGGCCATTCGTCCTCATCCTACCCCCACACCTTCGCAAAACTCTTTTCTTTATTCACCCTCTTCCTCTAGCCAATCTTCTTAGGGCCATAGAGGCCTCCCGCCTTTTTCCTCACCATGTGCTTGTTGATTCGAGTGGTTCAACCTCCTGGGGAATTCACTAGGATTCGCCCCCAGGTCATTGTCGTATCTGGCCTCTTCCTCTCAACATGACTTGGTCGTCCCACCAAATTCACCTGAGAATTCATGCCCTATTCCACCACTAGTTCACTCACCACTGGTTTAGTCTCCTCTAGAGGACACCTCTGTCCACTGGGAGAAACCACGAGACGACCCCCACTCTTTTTCAGACTGCACCACCTGCGCAAAATTTCAAGACAACCTTGCAATTCTACAAGACCTGGTGTTCGAGGCATGCAAGGAGGTGGAAGACTTACATCTCCATTTTGAAATATTGGATAAGAAGGGGATACAAATTATGCAACTTCTATTCTCTATGCAAGGCACTCGACACTCCATAGAGTAGGCACCCAATGCACCAGAGGCGTAAGCGACGATCTTGGTTCTAGCTCTCCAAATGTCTGCAATGGAAAACACAACAATTGTATCGACTTCGGCTCTGCCGGTGACTACATTCGACAATGTGGAATGAAACACATCAACTACAAGAGCCACGACATCTACACAAGTGTCAGAATGCATGGCATGTTTTTAATTTTGGTTATTCTTTGACAACTGTACTTCTGGAGAATTCTCCTTTTGTTTGTCCTAAATTCTCTAGAAGGTCGAATGAACTGGTTTACCCATGAGGTGATTATGTTCCATATGTTTAAAACCGGTGTTTGAATTTGGGATGGGTTTTGGCTTAGATGGAACTGAATGAATTGGTTTCCCTTAGCGAAATTCAGTAATTATAGTCCTCAGGCAAACATGGCGCTACTGTAATTTTTGTCACTGAAAGGTTTTTTATATATATACTTACTTACAAAAATAAAAGATGTATTTAAGTTAGTTAAGGTTTTATGATGTTTTTACAAAAAATTAAATTAAAGAGATTGGATCATTTTTAACATTTTATAAAACTAATACTAAGGTGTATTTAAGTTAGTTAAGGTGTTATGATGTTTTTACAAAAAAATTAAATTAAAAACATTTGTTTTAATAAGTTTTCATATTGCATAATAGATTTAATGAATTTTGCAATCTTCTAGTCCTACAATAAAAATTTCTTTTAAATATGGGCAAACATCCTTAAGCTCATACTTTCACAATATATTGAATTTGGATTATGGTGAAATTGTCATGTCATTAAAAAAATGATCATTTTGTTACAAACATAGTTTTCTCCAAGAACACTTCATTATAAGAAATTTGTGCTAAGTAGTTATTAAAAATTTTGCATTGTTTTTGTTGAGTGTTGATTAGTTCTTGTTTTGTTTTGCAAGTCTTAGAATGCATAGGTGTCATTACATATTTTCCTAATAAATTCACCTAGTGAAAATTGTGCCTAATTGCTATAATATTTTTTCATAGTAGAAATATGTGAAGCATGTCGGTGTTGACCATGCTATCCATAGCTTCTTTCTCATAGTTGCAAAAAGTGTCTTCTTCCATATATTGATGTTGATTTCATAGCTGGAAAAAATGTTTGTTTGTTAGTGTTGACCATGCTATTCTCCTTGATGAGTTTGCACCCATTCCAAAGCTGTTGATGTTGTGACATGCATGTCTTATGACATGCACGTTATATGACAAAGGTTGTCCCATGTATGCCTTAGAATATTGAACCATCACATGGGACTAAGTAACATCAACCTTGGGATGAGTGTAAACAACACATCACATTATATGTAGAGATTGTGCCATGCACACCTTATAATATTGCACGATTACATGGGACTAGGTAACATCAACTTGGGATGAGTGTAATGCATATTTGTTAATGTTAATGGAAACAAGCCTGAGGTTACTTAATTGCACCTTAAGCATTTCTAGTTCACAAACCAACTAGGATTATACATCTTGCAACTTTTGAAAGAGACCTAAAAGGTCGACTAGATCCTAGGATGGGGGTGCAGTTATAATCCCTTGTTTGGGTGGGCTGCCCAATCAAAAGTTTTGACACTTGAGTTGTGACATAAATAACCTTTGTAAAGATATTGCTCAATTGCACTTTGCAATATTCAGTAATAGGCACTAAATTGATTAACGTGAAGGCCAACTCTTTATTATATAAGAGTAGGCGACTCATCATTCATAGAGATTATAATCCTTTCTCTCTGTCAGGAGCTTTTCAACTCTCTAAATTGGGATACCTAGTCCCGCTACTCCTAATGTTAGGTTGGTAACCATATATTTTCCATCTAAATCAACATTCCTTTCCTTCCATCCTAAACAAGTTGGATCTAACTTTGTTATGATTCAAATACTTAAAATATCACAAAATAATAGAAATAATAGAATGTCAACGTGGAGCACAACTCCAATATAGACAAGTTACATAATAACTCCTTAAAGAATAGGGGAAACCCCTCCAAATAACCAATTACCTTTCCTACTTCCCATTTCCCCTAATAATGAATACATGATCTCTCATATATAGTTATTCACACTTGCACATGAGGCCCTTTATCACTACACTGGCCCTATTGCATATGTATTTTCACATTACATGTACATTTAGGCCCATATATTCTCTCCTTGGGGTCATATCATATACATTTATCCATATATATGCCCCCCTTGGGTCATAATAGAATTGTATCCCTCCTCGATTGCTCTGTCAGTTGACCCAATTAGAGGGGCCAAGTTCTCTCATTCACAACAGGGCAAATCCAGCTAGCTAGGCCTTCCTCTTGAGTTTGTGCTATGTGAAACTTAGAATTGGAAACCATTACATTGAATTATCCGATCTGTTAGGAACTTAGGAGTCTACCGTACAGATGGCCCTTAGTAAGGTTTAATCTATTTTGGTTACTGTCTAGATAGGAAATAATAAGTTTGAACCTGTATAACAAGTTATTATTCACCCACAACACATTTTGGAACTCCACCAAACCAGTCACAACTATGGTCCTCCGTGCATTTTAGATTCTTGACCTTTAGGAAGGTATTGATTTTGTCCTGAAATGGGTACAAACTATTGATGTTTGGGAAGCATCGAAAATACATTCTACTAGATTAATATTTAATTTAATATGAATATTAATTATTAGACAATATTATTAATTATAATATTATTAATGTAATAATATATTTATAATATAAAGTATAAATATATATAATAAAGTATAAAGTATATTTGTATTATATTTATAATACAATATAAAGTATAAATATATTTATTACCCAAGGGACCCATGTTTTAATGGATGGTCACTATGGTCACCATATGTTCTTTATAGCGGTACTCGGCTTGACTTCCTCACAAGAGGGCCGAGGAAAATGAGAGCAAAGTAAAGTCTTGGGAGTGTTAAATTTATGGGGCTTTTCTAATCTCTATGTAGAAAGTAAAATACTATGTGGATGGATTATAGCCAAATTAATCTTTGATGAGTTATGGGACGTATTCTCCAACTATTTATAAGAAAGAAAATTTAATTTAATTTTCAAAGAGACGTTTCTTTTTGGATCAATTTAATATTAGTATAAAAGACACAACAATAGACACATATTTTTCTCTCTCACACATGGGAAGTGATCTAAGGAAGAGACCAAAGTTTTTAATTAGTTGAATGTTTTTGAGTGTAATTACTTAGTGATGATCTACAATTTACTAAAGTAATATTGTTGGAAGTAATTACCACTTGCTGGAAATTGTGTTTTTCTAATTTAAATCTAGAAAGTCAACATGGTTAGCCTTATGACATCGAGTATATGATGGATGTGTGTTAGTAGAAGACCTATCACTTCGAGATTTAGTGCATATAGTTGTGCACAAGATAAATTTATCTCCTCTATGAGATTCTTTGTTGTTATTATTTCTTGTTCCGGGCACATCACATGTTATAGCTCTGCAAAGGTTCCATAATGACAGTCACAAGAAGAAATATGAAGCAAGACCATTCAGACATAGGGTTGTGCACATCCATGTAATGAAGAAGAAGAGGTCATCACATGCAAAGGGAGTAGATGACTCTGAAGACTATGTAGCCTCAGAGGGAGTAATGGCTTTAGATGTTTTCTGCAAGAAACTAAATAGTCTCATGATGACATGCTATAGCTATTAGAGAGCTACCCACTGGCCCTGGATGCATGTTGTGAAGTGACTATGGATTTCTTGTGATGTATAGATGCTCGCGTGGATGGCAAGAATTTTAGAGTCTGTGCCATATATAATACCTTCCTCATTAAGAGGGAGTGTTGAGATTTTATGTAATTTCAAAAGTTATTCTTAAGTGTTAATATTTGAACATGAGGCTGACATTCTCTCAGGATTTTTCATGGTAATTTTACCAATGGAGAACGGCCCTGGGATAGTCTTCTAAGGATATAGGAATCAAACTGCATGGTTTTCAACATCCAGAAGGACAAAATTTTTCCCTATAGGACAGATGGAAACCTGATCAAGAAGAATGGCCCTTGTAGTCACAAAACACTTTATTGAGTACGTGAAAATTGCGGAACACTCAATGTGCATATCAAAGAAAGATTTATATGGATTAAAGTAGGCATCGAGAGCATGTTATGGAAGTATCAAGTATTTTTTGATGAGCTTAGGATTTACAAACAGTAGTTTAGATTCTAACCTTTACTTTAAGGTTGTGGATGGTGGTCCGGTAATACTACTATTGTATGTGGATGACCTATTTCTAAACAGGTGTGGAAAAGTTTATCCCGGAGTGTAAGAGAAAAATTGGTTCTTGAGTTTGAGATGAATGATCTCGAGATGATGCATTACTTTTTGGGTCTCAAGGTATGGCAGAGACAGGATGAGATATTTCTGAATTAAGAGAAGTATATAGTATAAATCCTGAAGAAGTTTGGGATGTCGGATTGGAAGGCAATGACAACACTTATGGTATCAAATCTGAAGTTATTGCAGGATATGAATTTAGAGACTGTGGATGTTACTTTATACTTGTAGATGGTGGATTTGTTGAAGAACTTGATGAACACAAGACCATATATACATTTTGTTGTAAGTACCCTGAGTCAATGTATGGAGCATCCTAGACCTACAAGAAGAGGATGACGAGACTTCTTCTAGGGGACAATTGGTGAAGTCAGTAGGTTGAAGATCCAGTTGATATTCAGTGCTCGAGAGAGAGACGAACGATCAATTCCAGAGGGAGTTGGGCACTATAGTAAGGAGTAGGAGGCTCTGTTGGATGTAGGAAGAAGTCATGTGTGACACTTAGTACGACTGGATATGAGTATTTGGCAGCGTGTGGAGCAGCAATGTAGCTTTGAGAACTATTTTCTAAGTTATTTGGTCTCATACTGGAGGTGACCTATATTTGGTGTGAATCATAGTTGCATTAAGTCATCAGAGAACCACGTGGTCTATGACAGGTTGAAGAATATCGAGATCAAATATTACTATATCAGGCATATAGTGCATAAGGGAATAGTGGGGCTCCAGTTTCTTGACTACAAAGAATCATGTTGTGGGCATGTTTATCAAGCTGTTGTCAAGGAGGAAGTTTGAGTACTTCAGGGACAAGCTTGACGTGGTCCCTCTTTAGAGGGAGTGTTCTCATCAAGCATGAAAAAGGGTTGGCACTCAGACAGGTGGAAATCATCCAACATGAAAAAGGGTTGGCACTCAGACAGGTGGAAATCATCCAACATGAAAAAGGGTTGGCACTTAGACAAATGGAAATCATCCAACATGAAAAATGGCACTGAATGTTCTCATCTAGCATAAAAAAGGGCTATCACTAAGACAAGTGGAACTAATCCATCATAAAGAAGAGATGGCACTGAGTGTTGTCATCAAACATGAAAAAGTGTTGGCACTGAGACAGGTGGAACTCATCCAACATGAAAAAGGGCTCAAACCAAGTGTTGTCATCCAACATGAAAAAGGGTTGGCACTGAGATGGGTGGAACTCATCCAACATGAAAAAGGGATGGAACTGAGACGGGTGGAACCTATCCAGCATGAAAAAGGGTTGGCACTAAGTATTCTCATCCAACATGAAAAGGGGCTAGTATTAAGACAAGTGGAACTCATCGAGCATGAAAAAAGGTTGGCACTGAGTGTTCTCATCCATCATGAAAAAGAGTTCGCACTGAGTGTTCTCATCCATCATGAAAAAGGGTTAGCACTGAGATAGGTGAAACTTATCCAACATGAAAAAGGGTTGGCACTGAGTGTTCTCAACCAACATGAAAAATGGATGGCACTGAAACAGGTGGAACTCATCCAACATTAAAAAGGGTTGGCAGTGACTGTTCTCATCTAGGATGAAAAAGCATTGGCACTGAGACAGGTGGAACACATCCACCATGAAAAATGGTTAGTATTGAGTGTTCTTATCAAGCATGAAAAAGGGTTTTCACTGAGTGTTCTCATCAAGCATGAAAAAGGGTTTGCATTGATTGTTCTCATCCAACAAGAAAATGGCATTGAAACAAGTGGATTCATCCAGCATGAAAAATGGGTTGAGACCGAGGGTGCACATGATCAGATATTGATGCATTGTAGGGTAGTGGATGTCCTGGGTACGTGTTGTAGTTATTTGGGAACTACCCATAGGCCATGGGCCCTGGATGCATTGGTTGTGAAGTCACAAGGGAGAACATGATGAAGTACACATGCATTGCGAGGTAATGGATGTCATGGTGACATGTTGAAGATATTTGAGAGCTACCCACATGTAATCTTCAAAGGTAGTCTTGACATAATGTAGAATGTCTCTCTAGGTGAGAGTGAGTGTTGATGTTTGGAAACACATTCTATTAGATTAATAATTAATAATATGATTATTAATTATTAAACAATATTATTAATTTAATAATATATTTATAATATAAAGTATAAATATATAAAATAAAGTATAAATATAAAATTTATTTATATTATATTTATAACATAATATAAATATGTGGGCCTAATCGTTAAGAACATGTGTTTCCTCCTCCTAAGAGGTTACAAGTTCAAATCCACAGGGGGGTAGGGTATATATACCTCGTTAGACTTTACTAGTCAAATATGGGTCTCATACACCAATTTGGTGTGTGGCTTATAGATGGAGGGGGTCCCTTGTCCCACAAACAAGGGGTCTCAAACACCAATTTGGTGTGGCTTAGGGATGACCTTAAAAATAGATTATTATTATTATTATTATTATTATAATATAATATAAAGTATAAATATATTTATAACCCAATCTACACATATTTTCATTAATGGTGATGATATAATTGCATCTCTTCATAGATAATCACCATATAATTGGTTCTCTTAGTGGATAATCACCATACACAACCATACAATTGGCATTGTATTGGTTTCTTCAAATGCTTCACAGTATTTATTTAAAGGCTTAGGCCTATGAAGTGCAGTTATACGCATCACCAGTTATATGATTATGGATCTTTTTGCTGTTCTTCCATTGGAAATAGTTCGACAATGTCTGCTAAGAGTGCCTTACGATTGCCATGAGAACCTTAGAGCTGTTTGCAAAAGCTGGGAGGCCACTGTGAACCACCCCCAGTTCTATGAAGACAGAAAAAAGCTTGGGACTTCCCAGAAGTGTATATGTTTGGTGGAACTCCGGGAATATCTTGGTTACCCTGATGCTGATCTAGAATTTGTGGTTTCTTTGTTTGACCCTCTCGGACGCACCAAGAAAACTCTTCCCCCTCTTCCCTACTTTCCCGGCAGTCATAATGGAATTCCACTCTTTTGTGCTTGCGTTTGTGTCAATCAAAAGCTGGTTTTGATGGGTGGGTGGAATCCGTCCGACCCCTACCAAGCGGAGGCACTCAACACCGTTTTCATCTACGATTTCTCTTCTGGTAAGTGGAGCCGAGGCGCAGACATGCCGGTGATTCGAACCGACGGCGCTTTCTCAGTTTCACCCCAAGGACTGCTTTACGTTGCTGGCGGAAACAATGGCGATGAAGATTTCCTGCGATCAGCAGCTGTTTACAATGTGTCTGAAGACGAATGGAAGCTTCTCCCCGAGATGAGCCAAGCACGGGATAAATGCTATGGTGCTTTCATCCACGGCAAATTTTTCGTTATTAGCGGTGACCGATTCGACTTGAGTGCGGAGGTTTATGATCCAGAAACAGGGGCATGGACCACGCTGGAGAATATGTGGACCGTCGGGGAAGGGAAAGGCCCACAGTCATGTGTGGCTGCTTCTTCTTCCGGGCGTTTGTATTCGTTCCAGAAGCAGCAGGTTGTGATGGAATACGATTCCGACGAAAACGTTTGGAGGGCAGTCGGTTCTCTTCCAGAAACCCTTACAAGGATTCGTTGTTGTGTAGCGTGGCGTGACAAGGTTTTTGTTTGCGGTTACGGTGACAGTAATGGTGAAGTTTGCTATATGTTTGAGCCTGCCATTGGAAAGTGGACTGCCACTGCCATTGAGAGACCACAAAACTGTCATGTGGACTATGTTCAGTGTATTCAATCTGCGATTACCATTAACAGCGATTACCATTAACAGCGATTAATTGTGCGTTGAACATGGGTATGAACGTTTACAACATCCCTTGTTGTGATTATCCTTGCATGAAAACAAGGATAATAACACATGAATAGAGTATTCTTGCACTAAAACACAATCTTAGTCTGGGATGTAGTTAGACAACTTATTGCATGTGAATCCGATTGAACAATGTTAGTTGATTGTTAGAAATTTCAAAAGTTTTATGGCATTCCAAAATACATCAATCTCATTAAATGATTTTGTTAGCTGAACAAGTTTGATTGATTATTAAAAATTCCAAATGTTTTGTGGCATTTGAGATTACAGGTTTTGAAATCTTAAATAATCTAACAGGTTTTGAAATCTTATGGCATTTCAGATTACAGGTTTTGAAATCTTAAATAATCTAACAGATTTTTAAATCTTAAATAATATGAGGAAGTTTAAAACTCATTTCTTTTTACATTGCTAGATGTATAGAGCGCCAAGGTTAAAGCATAGCATCAACACTAGGCTTGATTATTACAATCCATACTCATACCCATCTTAGAGTGAAAATGGAATGTGATCATAGTCATCATCGGCTTACCTTTAACAAAGAAGCATAATGATTCAATTTAAGCATTGCTTACCATCTTCAATCTTAGACCTAAAGGACTAATTGTATTGTTAGGATATGTTGACCATGTACATTATGGATTTTTCAACGAAATGAGAATGTTATCTTCACCTAATTGAATTTTCATACAACAATGGTTCCTTTTGAAGTATTATATGGCCAGAAATGCAGGACAACGGTGAGGTGGGATAATCATGTTAATAGGATTAGTATAGGGCTCGACATGATAAAATAAATAGAAATAGTAGTGCAAAACTTGAAAAGAGTTTTGAGTTATCACCATATTATTGTGGACTTTTTGAAGTGTTAGCAAGAGTAGGATCAGTAGCATACTATCTTACACTATCAACTCACCTGAAAATACATAATATGTTTCATGTTTCATTATTGAAGAAATATGTTCATGATATATCTCATGTTCTAAATTAGAATAATTTTAAATATTTAAATAATATTAAATGATTGTGAATATTAAATTATGACATTAGAAAAAAATATGATTAACATTTTGATTATTATATAAAATTGACCATGAAAAATATTTATATAAATATTATTTTTTATTTTTATTTGATTTAAAAATTACTTAAATAAATTTGAAAAAACTTAAATAAATTTGAAAAAACATGGCTATGATAAGAGATATTTATTTTATAAGAAAAATTGAAAGCATAAATAACCAAAAAATTCCTATCAAAATTACTATTAATATTTGGAAAAGAAACTTAAATATTAATGTTTCATTAGTTTTATTTGTTTACAGCAGATAAATAAATTAGCATAAACAACCACTGAATATGGTTTTGAAACCCTAGCGTATTATTCTTATTTAAAACTTATCTGCAATAATGGTGGCATAAAGAAAGACTTTATAAGTTTTGCAAGAATATTTACCGTATCATTTGAATAAATCATTTCCTTGTTGCTTAGATAAACAATATAATAATAAATTGCATGTTATCTATATCAATAGACTAGAAGTTTATTTATTTCAATGACGAGAAAGAAATGAAAGCGTGCTACTGTGTATAAAACCAAAATGAATGGAAACCTATGTATATGAAGCATTTGGTAGCTACATAATTAACTTAGCTATATGTATATGGTTACTCTATCATACTTAGCTGATATTGACGATATTGTCGTGAGGTGAACGTGGACGAAATTGTCCTGCCGTTTGATAATATTTTCACCCATTTCGATTAGAGATAAATCCATATCTAAGCTAGTTCACCCTCCATAGACTGGAAAAATGGTGAGATGTTAGTTTTTAAGTGGTGCATGGCATCAAAGTTCACATGTAGACGCAATCAACGGATAGTGTTAGGTAGGAGGTGTACAAACTCGTTTAAAGATCTTTCTAATTCACCAAGGATGATTTAATTAGGCAGCTTAACTCCTATGATTTAATTAGGCATCTTAACTCCTATGGTAGAATTGGTGGAATGCTAAAGTCTAGAGACATTATGACCCATAGATGTTGGATAGGAAACATGTATTTTAGTTTAAGTCATTGGTAATTTATTCTAATATGATGGAATTGTAACTTAATCAAGTTCCGTTATATTCAATTGTATACCCTTAATAGATGATAATGACATCATAAATAATATGTTAAAGAAATATTCAGAGAGAAGATTATCATTGGTTGAAGAGTGACAACTTTTGATGTACATATGTTTAAACAAATGTTAAGAAGCCATTGTTAAGAAGACCAATATGTTAAATTAATCCAATTACCCAATACAAACCTTGGATGTGAAACATATTGTCATTCAATGGTCTTTTCTAGACTCCTTATCCCATTTTGTGAATGAATCAACAAAATTGGTTAACCAGTAGAAATTCTCTTAGTCTAAATTAACGAATAATTATTCAAAAAAAATTAAAAAAAACCGTGTTGTTACAATTTCATTGGTACTTAACCTATAAAGTCTCTAGTTCCTAAGAAATCACGATCCATCGTCTACGAGTAGTAGTCATGGATTTAAGGATACTTTGATATGTAGGAAATTAGACATCCAAGAAATCATGTGTAGTTCGAAGGTTAATGGCCCAAATGGTTGAAATGAACTAATCATAATCCATTTAATGATGGATATTTTTATCATGTTTGATAGAGTCTATCAACAAAGACTCACAAATACTAAGGATTGAAGACCTTTAAATAATGAGATCAAAATCAAGAGGAATATCAAAGTCCCTTGGGCCAATAAGGGGAAGCAAGGGAACCCATATCCCATTAGATAACTCACCTGATCAATTTCCAAGTCCTTGTATTGATAAGGAAAATGTGAGTTTAAATACGCTTTCTCAGAAACAATTGCATCTCGAGGATATGATGTCACATAATGTACCCATGGTGGGGTAGACTCCACTTGAATACTACGAATACACAAAGAGGTAGTCTGAGAAAAATTGAAATTACGATGGTGATTATCAGATGCAATATTATTGATATTGACAATGCTTCCATTGTGAGGAAAATGCATCACTAGAAAAAGTGTAGACACTATAAAATTCATTGTGTACATATAATCATGCCGAAGGAGCATATTGAAATTTAATGGTCATTGCACCACAATCATGTTGACTAGGATAGTATTCCCACCAAAAATTGTAACAAACTGAGGAAGAATTTTCAAATATTCACTAGGTCTTTTGTGAAAATAAAATAACCAACTAGTGACTGACACAAGCTTGGGAGAAGTGAAAGCTTTCCAAGACAAGGAGGATATAATTATTACAAAGGCTCGTTCATTAACTATACATTAGCAAATGTTTTTTGAGTTAATTTCAAACCTTATTTTGAAGGGTGAAAAGGAAGGAAGGAGAGGATCAATAAGATTATTCAAATCAAAGGAAACCACCCTCGAACTTAGAGGGATAATTCTTGAAGTGAGTGGAATTTCCCCTTGCCCAAAAGGTTCTAAACTATAAATGTCAAATTTCAAAGGCATGGTTGGTAGACACGTCACTCTCCAAAAAAAGAGTGGTATTGGATCAATATTGCATCGGCTTGACCACTTCATCAACTAATCGTTGAATAGGTTGCTAGAAAATATGTTGAGTACACACATCAAACTCCAAAAGAAGAGTGGGATCGACCAAAGATTGCATTGGATCGACCACTTAATTAACCAATGGTTGGACATGTTGCTGGGAAACCAAAGGTGGTTCGGGATCATAAGGGTCTTCAAATAGGGACCACACAGTTTTTACCTCTAGGATAGTGGGGAACATATGATACAAGTGATCTCCCAAGCAAAGTTTACAAGGGAACTTAGGATTGCATCCTATACATATATATTTATTTCAAACATTAGTGCCCCCAGAATGACTTGCATTGGTTGGTGGCTTTCCCTAGCATGAATCATAGTGGTTGGTTTCCTATCACCAATATGACTTGTAGTGACTAGTCTCCCATTTCTAGTGTGACTTGCAATGATTGGATTATTTCTTCCAACATTACTCTTAGTTGTTAGTTGATTTCCCCCATCAAGACTCATGATGGATAGTGGAACATCTCTAGCACGACTTGTAGTGGCTGGTGAATTTTGTCCAATACAACTTTCAATGATTGTATTCCTTCCCCAGATATGACTTGCAGTGGTTGCTGGATTATCTCAATATCTTCACTTATTATTCTTATTCTTCTTTTTGTTCCTTTCATACTAATTTTTATTAGTAGCTATAATTTCGCCAAGTGAGGAAGAAGGTGGAGGGACATATTTAACTGCCAAAGAAGGTAAAATCTTAGCACGAATTTGATTCTCATGATGTAAGGTGTTTACTTGATAAGATTCAAGAGAGCTAGTAATACTTAGAGTGGGACACAACCAAATAGGTAGTTCCACAATCAATCCAATAATGTTCAATGTGGCCATCAAGGGGGGCCCAACATTTTCAAAGAAAGGAAAAGAACAATAATCCCCTTGGGATTGGGTCCCTTGGTTGGTACCCTCAAGAACTTTAGCTATAATGATATTATGCATAGGTTCTTTCCTTGAGGGATTATCTAATCCAACTTTGGTCTCTTTGGCTAGCTCTAATGGAGGAGAGTCACGATGGTCAAACCTTTTCCTTTGAAGGGATTTCTCAATACTTTTATGTGAAAGATATAAGTTCCATCTAGATCGATCCATTAGTTGGTCAATCACTTTGAATCATAGATTCAAAATAAACAAGAGATAGATAAACTGAGGCCAAATAAATAAATACACAAATAGAACACAATTAAAAAAAATTCCTAAGATCAATCAATAAACAAACTACTCTCCAAAATATTATCCCAGGGTGATTAGGACCTGGATCTAAAACAATGAATAGATGACTAAGAGGGCCTTTCAAAAACTGATATGGGTTGATTAAGTCCCAAGACCATTCAACAAATTAAAAAGAGAAAATTCTGGTAAAATTATCGTAACATTTGTTGAATGTGAAAGTAAACATATGAAGATGGGAACCCTCCAAAGGATCCAAAATGACGATTATGAATTTTCCTGAGGGACCACAATAACAACCCACTTGCGGTCACACATGAGATGTCCTAGGAATGGCCACTAAGGTTAGCAATTCACAATCAACCACCGCATGAAACATTCATGGGTTGAGATCACATGTATGGGAAAGGAAACACATACTAAAGCTTCCAAAAAGTGTGTCATTTGAAGGAATTGTCTCTTCATAAACTCTCATATACATAGTAATCTGTTGAACACTAAAGTAAGCAGAGGAGGGGATATCATCTCCACTTAATCTAGTGTGACCATGTACTTGAAACCTATGTTATAGGTGATTTCCCAACAAGTGTCCCTTGCTACTACTCGGTTTTACACTCTTTAATAAATTCTAGTTTCAAGTTTTGTGGCCTTGGAGAATTTACTCTTCAACCTTATTGCAAGGCCCTACTTCTTAGACTATGTTGGTTTTCAATGAAGAAGAATTATAATTGATTTTAATTAAGTGTTCATTTTATATGACTCTTGATTACTCAGGGATATGATAGTGAAAAGTATGATTATTTTGAGACTTTTTTCATAAATAAAATTTAAGGGTAAAATCATGAAGATGGGCAACACTTTTGCTTATTTTATGAGAAAAAAAACTGTATTTTCACTAGTTCTTCAATTTTCGGCATACAAAAGTATTTTTTTTATTTTGAATTTCACTTTATAATAAAAAAAAACTTGTGAATATTTTTGTTTGCTTTCCAATGACTATTTTTCAATTTTTTTTTATTAACATTTGATATGTCAATTTGACAATTGTTTAACAATATGTTCCTTAAACATGAAAGGAATGATAATGAGTTATTTTTTCCCACAACAATGTATCTGTTATTAAACATATGTTTTTAAGAAACGAAAAACACTACAATAATCTATAGAGACTCTATTTTATTATGACTATAATTTTGAATCTAACAGATGGATATTATAATTTCTAGAATTTTTTGAAGTTGACCAAGATGAAAATGTTGCAGATTTTAAACACATGTTTTCTCACACCTTGTATCTATCTTAATTTTTACTCAAAAGTAAAATCTAAATATAACCTTTTGAAAATAACAGTTTAAGGATTATGAATATATTCTTTTCTAAATTTTTCACTATATATTTTTAGAGATATACATATTCATTTCACTGAATCATAAAGTTTGCTGAAAATATTATGGAGTGATTTTTTTTTAAATTAAATAAAATTAGATAAAAATAATGAAAATGAAAAAAAATTATAGGATTTCAAAGTAGATTCAATTTTGCAAATGCTGGTGTCATTTTTGAAACCAAATTATGAGTATTTGCAGGAGTCCGCATCCTCCAAAGCTCATGTATGATTGGGGGAATTCTTTGGTTTCTGAATAGAGTCCCAATTTTTAGTTTTTGGTCAAAATAATATTTCAGCTAAAAAAATACTCTTTCGGCCAAAAAAATAAATTCTAATGGAAACTGTAAAAACTAAACGGTTTTGAAGGTTTTCGACCGAAAAATCCTTGTCTCAGTCGAAAGATTGTTGAGCGAATTTCATCTGTCGGAAAAAATGAAAATACATGTCGTATCGTTTCATTTCACACCAAAACATATAAATACGCTTTCATCCGAACATATTTAATACAATTTATCACTTGTTTGATGGTTTTCTAGAGCATCTAAACAAAGTTTTGAATCATCTTTTTGGTTTTTGTTGAACAAGGTAATTGATGTTTGTTCAATTTTTTATTGGAATGACAATTTATATGTTGAAAGATAAATGTTGAGCATTTTTTCAGGGTGAAGTCTTTATTGAACATATCTTTTACAGATAACTATAAAATTCATGGGAAACAAAAGTTTGTGCAAGAGAAAATTTGATCGCACTCGAGATGATACTCACCAAAACGAACAAAGGAAAGAGAATTATTGGAGAAAGAAACAAGAATGTGCAAATATTGAAGAAATAAACGATGATAATGTAAATAGAGATTTTCAACAAGAAGAAGTCCAACTAGGTATGCATGCACATATTGTCTATATTAAAAGTATAGAATTCAAATTTAAAATATTGTTTAATATAATTGATTGTAATTACAATTTGATGTTTTTCAAAAAACATAAATATATTTGTCTCATAATGTCAAAGAAGACGTTGAAACTGAAATTGAAGTAGAAGATGTTGAAACCGAAATTGAAACAAAATACAAATCACCTATAGGTATGTACACAAATTTCGATAATACAAGATGAAAACTTGTATACATAGTTTAGTGAATTTATGTTCGGGTTTTGTTATTTAATATAAACTTTAAATTGAAATATGCAGGAGAATCTATCAACATTGATGATGAAATATTAGAAAATGTTGATACTGACAAATTTGGGAAGAAAAAAGCTAAGAATTATATAAGATATCGAACTAAGAATATGTATAATACTTTTTTCAAAGATGAATCAGTAACAGTGCAAGCTCAACTTTTACTATGTCTAATAAAATCAAGAAAGTTAAAAGAAACTACATCATTATTGGGTATTCAAAAGTCGAAAAAAAGTACAAAGGTGAAACAAAATGTCTTTGACAATATAACTAGTGTATTAAAAGCTATTGGAAAATCTCGAAAAAAATATGTCAGCTTTGCATGTAGAGCGATACAAACAACAATTGTTTCATCTAGGAATGTAAAATATTGTTTGACACGACACATGGCAAAAACGATGGGAACGTCAAGAAAAACATTGCACAAACATAGAAAATTTCAATTGCAAATAGATGCAAATGATGAACTGGCTTGTTGGACAGTGATTTCTAGACAACCCTACAAAGATAAACTTGCAAAAAATGTTGAAGAATTGGCCCGTAATTGTTAGTTGGAAGAATATCGTGTTTCACCACATACAAGGGATGTGTTGTGACGAAGAATAGCATGAAAACAATATGAAGAACATCCAAAACATATATTACCAATGACATAAATAAAATTGTTCAATAAGTTCAAAGAAGAGCAAAAAGTAGTTAAAATTTCCATCAATAAAATTCTGCAACAAAAACCATGGTTTGTTAGACCCATCACTGTTCATGACACTTGTTTTTGTCGTTATCATGTGAAATTTGAGTTGTATTATGACACTATTTTGGATTTTTTTAAAACTTTATGGCCAAGTTCACCTCCTCCTTCCACATGTTGTGCTTTTATATCTAAAATTCTATGTGAAAGAGAGGGTGATGATTTATTTTACAAAAGATATGTGTTCATGGAAATAAATGTGATCGTTGTGGAAATCAAAGTTTGCTTCACTCAAAGTATCATATTGATATAAATGATCAATCATTTTCTAATATAACAGTCAATTGGAAGAGATATGAATATATCAACAACACAACTCCACATTCTTCAAATGTTATTTCCAAAAGGATTGATTTGAGAGTAGATAAAATTTGTGTGATAGCTTTTTTGAAGAAGTTTGAGGAAGAAATTTTTAAATACACCAAACATTCACATAGAGCTCGATGGAAAGACATACAATTCAAACAATCTTGTGAAGTGTTTCCACCAGGGACAATTTTGTCTATAGTTGATTTTGTAGAGAATTACACATTCGTTGCACAAAAATAAATACAGAGTGAATATTATCATTCTGATCAAGTAATGATATTTGTCCATGTTATATATAGACATGCTCAACAGAGTCTTGATAACATAGAAAACACCAATGACAATCGACATGTTATTAAAGAATATCACTTTTATATAAGTGATGATCGACCATACAACACACATTATGTACAACATTGTTTTGATAAATTTTATGATTCATTGAAAGAATGCGAAATTGGATTCGATCGACATTGTATATCGTCATATGGGTGTGTGAGTTAGTTCAAAATTCATGATCATTATATTGGATATGTCGTCTTCATAAACAATCAAACATTACACATTGTTGGAATTTTTTTGAGACTGGTCATGGAATAGGAGAGCACAATAGTGCAGGGACATGTGTAAAACAAGCACTTCGAAGTTATCAGATGAACCCTCAAGCCGATCGATTTGAATCCATTGAACAAGTTCTTGAATAGTGAAAAATTACGCTAAGCCATGAATATAATCTTCCAAGGGATGTGCACAGGTGTGTCTATATATAAATGTTACACATGTGTACACATAATATTTTGATTTGAGTGTGTTCAAATTTATATTCAATCTTCAATCATTTTCCTTAGAGATTTCAAGTTAACAAATTCCTGTCTTGTGTAGGTTTTTTTGGTATGGTGGAGTCCAAGATGTAAATAGATCAAACCCATATGATATTAGTACAATACATGGGATACAAAAAATACATTCAGTTAAAACAAAACGTTATCAAAATGTGTTTGTATTTGATAGAATAAATGAGTCTTGTTTTTGTTCACTTTGCATAGAGGACACATAATCCATATATATTTGTGAAAATGAAAATGCAGAATATGTTAAAGCTTGGAGACATACCGAACAAAATGTAAAATGGAAAATTCCACTTGCAATCTCAGAGGAGATGGAATCAAATGAAACTATAGTGTCAGTTGATGGTGATAGAGTTTATGATCTTGTTAGAGAAGATAATTTTTATGTTTATTTTTTTTCAAACAACTTGTAGATGTACTTGTGTGATAATCTAATGGGAACTATTTGTTGTCCAATATATCCAATTATTTGCAGGAGATGTCAATGTTGGAAAGTAAAAATTCACATTTATACTTCAATATATTTACAGTTAAGCAAGAACAAAGCATGAACAATTTTTCCATGATTGCAACAGAAGTAAAAGGTGAAAATGAAATGTTTCTTTTTGTTATTTTTCCTTACAAATGAACCTGAATGTTCTAAATTTAGAACAAATAATAAATAACCCTTACTTCCTGCAATCACTATCTTTCAAAACCAAAAACAATCTGCACTACAAGATGAGAAAATCAAGAAAAGTTGTGAAAAAACAATAATACAAGGGGTATAAACTCCTTTTGTGAGGTAAATACACATGTACAAACACATTTTGTGTAGGAAACATTCATGTACGCTCCTTTTTTTAAATAAAAGGGTGTGCATGTCCCGAAATAAGAAAAAAAATCACAAATAGGACCAAAACTGCTCGAAAACTTGCACATGCAACCTTTGTGAAGGAACCCTAGGTGTGCATGCGAATTTTAATGGACATAAATAATGTGTACATGCTATTTTTTTAATACAAAGTATGTACAAAAATACTTGGGAAAAAAAATTCATAAAAAGTTGACAAATACACGTGAAAAAATCACCTACGGATAAGAAAACAAGGTATATTATTCTCAAATGCACAAACAAAAAGAAGCGAAATCAAAATGAATTTTTTTATTTTTGATAGTGAATGATAATATGCAATCAATCAAAATCCTTTCAAATGCAAACATTCTTCAAGAAGACACAGAAATCCAAAATAACCAATAAATTGCAAGAGGAAAGAGAAAACATTGCCAAAAGGGAAAAAATTTACCACTCAGGAAGCACATATGCCTTTCTCAAGTACAACTAGCATGCACCCACTGTTTTCCAAAGAGAAACTCACATTTTTATGGTTTGTAACCACAAGAAATGCAAGTGTGCATATAATTATGACTAGAAAAAATCACAAAAATGTTGAGATTACCCTTACAGGATGTTCTACAAGACCAGAAACATGCAAACAAACTAAAAGAACACTATTTAGGATCCTATACTAAGCCTAAAAAGAAACCAATTAAACCCTATAGGAGGATAAATCAAGAATTTATCCCTAGCAGATTCTCTAGTTCTATTGTTGATAGTTTCTATCTATCTTGTGGTTGGGTTGGACCATAATGTTGATCCTTCCCTAAAGTAGTTTACAACAAATCAAGGTAACTACTAATTTTTTAAGTTGAGAAAACCTTTATTAACATATGTTTTGAGATGATATTGGTAGATTTATTTGACTGCAATCCTCTTTGTTCCTACTTGAATTCACAAATCTACACACAATTCAAATGAAGAACTCTCCTCAAACAAATGGCTAAAAATGAAAGAAATTCTAAATAACTACCTGAACTAACATTTCTAGGTAAGTTAGAACCATTTCTAACGAATGAAATTGAATCAATTAGATTCATAAAAATTAGAGTTTAGGGGAGGTAAAGAAGAGATATCTCCAATTTGTATTGAAATTAACAACAAATACAACAAATGTTTCCTTGACTTTTGTTGCTGACAATGACCATAACCACTATCTAGTCTCCTCTAACCCAAACCACTCAAGACTACTTCACCTCCCATGTTCTATTCCATGGAAGGAAGAGGAAAAACAATATTTACTAGGCCTCAATTACATGAAAAGGGAGATGGGAACTATGGGAAACAAGGATTTCCAAGGAGATGGTGGTCATAAAAACCTCGGGGATTAAAAGCCTATGACTTCTTAAGGATTGATCATAGCTTTGATATAGAAACTATGATCCATTTATCCTTCCATTAGGTCTCTTTTATACCATTTCAATATGGTTGATACCATTTTCCATGAAATTCTGGGATTTACAAAGTGGTTATCATGTAAATTCTACTTAGAAGCACACAATTTTCATGTTTTTTTATACATTTTAATGACTTTTGAAGGTACAAAAAAATTCTCTAAAGGATAGTAACATGTTTGCATGCCTTTGATGACGCATAATAACATGTGAATGAGTTAGGAGAAGGGTGGGCTCAAGTTGCAGATGATTGGGGTGTAAGGGATCAAGGCCAAATAAGAGCATCCAATGATATTAGGGTATCAAAATATGCTATAACAATTGTTGCACATATTTGATTAACTGGTACACAAGGACTATGTTGCTATACACAACCAAGATGATATGGAGAGATATGGGGGTTGTAGGAAGCTATAGAAGTTACACAAAGTGAGAATATATGTTCTTATTTTGGCTACCATTTCTAAGTATGATAATGGATAGTTGGTATTTAATTTAGAAATTATGAGTGAAAAGGAAGTTGTGAGATGGAATGGTGTTGTCCTACATTAGGAGGAGAGATTGGTCTATCATGATAGTTTTTGGTAAGGTAATTATTTCTACAGGTGATAGAGAGGAGGGATCTATGGGATGATCTTCATATTCAAAATTGAGTTGATCTATATACAATTCTTTCAACAGATGTCGATATTTTAAGGCATGGAAATCTATTGTAAAATGTGTGTAAGTTAAATGGAAGTGACACCATTGGTTTTGACTAGAGGGTGAAGGGCCTATGAATTTAGGGTTTTAAGGGAAAGTAGGAGAAGGTATTGGGCTAGTAGAAGGGTTGCAAGGATTAGGGGTGAAATTAGGGTAAGGATTTCAAAATGAATGAAAGTTAGGGTGCCTATGTATTTTTATTTCAACAACCAACACACAAATAAAGGATTTTTCAAGAGAGTTTATTTCAATCAAAGAAACTTCAAAATGAATAACAACCCGTAATATAAAGATAAATTTGAGAATAAGTACCTCATTTTAATTTGAAATTAAGAGCTAGAACCATACTTGTGTTAAAACCTTAATGTATTTTTTTACTGTTTGTCCAAGAACTTGATGAAGCTGTAACCATTTGCACATTATATTTTCCATATAGACGAAGTAATAAAATATTTCTTGATAGTATCACAAAATTCATTCCATGTAGTGGTGGCCTTTTTTAAGGTTCTAGAGTGTTGTGGACGTAAAAGCATTCCATCTCTGGCATTGTCTTCGTATAATTTAAATTTACCAAGTAATAAATTATGATAATTAATTAATTATATTGGGTTTTTATAGACTTGGACACCACCATCGATGTGCTTCCATAAGGAGAAAACAACATTGGTACATATGTTTTTATTATGTCGATTAATTAAATACTTGTAATACATTGATGTAATATTATTTACCCGATCTAATTAATCATGCAAAATAATCCAATGGTCTCCTTCCAGACAATGGTTCAATATTAGAAAGTATGCTCAATAAAATGTAACTAATATTTGCATCATAATAAATGATCCAATTACCTACAATCATAATTCATATTGTAACTGTGAAAGTTCACATAATTTTTATCTACATTTTTTTTTAATAACAATGTACTTTAATGATTATGGGTACAATATGTTGGCCCAACGTAATATTGTGATATTAGATATATACGTACTAGTGGAGAGTGAAAGCATGTCGAAAAGTTTTTTCAAGTCACATGGGTCATTTGTTCTATCTCTGATAGTTTGATGCCCTAATCCACAATCAAATAAAATTGTATTCCTATTACATATGGGCATCATGAATATTTTAGTATGTGCACTAGTAGAAGGATATAACCTATGTTGCTCAATCTTATTAGCTAGTATTATTGCATTACATGTTAGTACATGTAGCTAAAAACTAATGATAAGTGTTTATTTTCCAAATTCAAACACTTATTTAAACTTTTGTTTATATTTTACTATTTATTTTTCATTAATAATATTGAATGTGGAACTATTTATATTTCATTGATAATAGTGAATAATGATGAATGATGAGTATTTCAAATACGTTTCTCTTTACTTTTAGTGTAAATATTTTATTTTATAGTGCATTAAAGGGTCACACTAAATTTTAGTGTCTAGTGCCCAAATCGAAGGGTTTCATAAAAAATGTCATATATGTTGGGTATCTGTTATATTTTTTTCATGTGTGTGTGTGTGGGTGCGTCAGATATGACAACTGCGTCGGACGATCCCTCACACTAGTGATCCATTTGTGTCGTGTGTGCCAAGCGATTTCCTAGTGGGGTCCCAAGGGGGTCATGTATGCCCCTCCCTAGTTACGCGCAACATTCAGAGCAGCGCCCCCAAAAATATTTTTGGGCAGTGTTTTCTATTTTTACCAGATTTTGTAAATTAATCCTAGATTAATGGATTATGGTTTTTGTATCTACGGAATACCTAAAAACATTGTATGTATTGTATGGTGAATGGTGAAAATCGATACAATGAATATAAGAAAGGTTTTCCCAGTTGAGGGTTTCCAGTATAAAATCTCTGTGTACTTTGTGTATGAGCCATTGATTAATTTATGTCTTTCTTAAGAATCTATATGCATTACTTTACTTCGCAGGTTTAAAACTTACATGTGGTTTCAGAGCTCGTTTTTTTCTTCAGAGGGACGCATTTGTTGTTGAGGGTTTGACTCAGTCTTGATAGATCAAGTTTATCTTTGGTCTGTGATAATCCTTGGTTTAGTGGGAGATTTGCAGTGGAGATTCGAGTATAGAAAGAGGAATGGTGAGCTCATCTAGAATCGAGATAGAGAAGTTCAACGGTAAAAAAATGAGCTATGGAAGCTCAAGATGGAGGACCTTATTGTAGACAAAGAACAATGGATCGATGTGGATCCTGGTACACAACCTACTGGTACATCGTCTACTAGTGCACAAGCTATTGGTACACAACCTACTAGTACACAAAATACTAGTACACCAACTACTAGTATGTCGAAGGAAGATTGGGAGAAGTTGGACAAAAGAGCAAGGAGTAATATTCGACTATGCCTGGCAGATTCGGTGTTGTTGAATGTCTCAGGAGAATCTACAACCAAGGAACTATGGGATAAGTTGGGAAATTTGTATCAATCAAAGTCCCTGGTAAACAATTTATTTCTTCAAAAGAAGTTGTATCATCTTAGGATGGAAGATGGAGATTATGTGACAGAACATTCAAATGCCTTTAATACTCTAGTAAGTGAAATTGATTCTGTTAATATTACGATTGCAGAAGAAGATAAGTGTATTACTTTGTTATGTTCTTTGCTAGACTCTTGGGATAATCCTTAGTATTACATCGTTAGTATTAAAGTATGAGGATGTAGTTGCATCCTTGTTATCTGAAGAGATGAGGCGAAAAATCATGGATGATCACAACACATATGATTTATTTGTAAGAGGGTGTGCCCAAGATAGGAACCCTGGTAAGCCTTTTGGGTGGATATCTAAATCTACAGGTAGATCTAAGTCTCCAAGAAAATATTTGAGGAAATGGTGGAAGTGTGGTAAAACAGGGCATTATAAGAAAGATTGCAAGTCTAAGAAGGTTGAAAAACCAAAGGGATATGATAGTGCCTCTTCCACAGAGGAGAAAACCTCCACTGAAGAAGGAGGTTATGTTTACCTAGAATCTACAAGTACACATCCAGACCGTGATGTATGGTTGATCGACTTAAGTGCATCATACCATATGACTCCTCATAGGGAGTGGTTCTCTGAATATGAAAAATATG
>CBVK0102296139.1:0-10843 GCA_900067695.1 Picea abies | reverse complement strand
TGAACTCAGTTACAATGCAAGAAGGTTGAGCTAAATAGGCTCAAGAAAGACAAAAATAGAAAGTACAACTGTCCAGTACAACTGGCAGTGTACAGTCAAACTGTTGAAGTTACATTATGTTTAACATTTACCATAAGATATGGAAAAGTGTTAGGGGTCTCTTTTCACATGATAGGACTCCCTCAAAATGCTGAATCAATAGTATCACACCACAAACTATTCTTCCAATTATGAGCAATTTACATACATGTTTTTTATTATACTAAATTATTCTTGGAAATATGAGAAATATATAAGTTTTTTTATTTGATTAATAATTTTAAAAAAATCTAATTAAATTGATACATGTTTTGATTATACTAAATTATTCTTGGAAATTTGAGAAATATATAAGTTTTTTATTTTATTAATAATTTAAAAAAATTATTTAATTAAAATAATAATAAATTCAAATACATAGCCTGTTTTTTTTAATGGCAAATGGCTGTCGTTTCCTCTGGTTTTCATGCCAAAAGTTGTATCCCTTCAATCGTTTTAAGGCTGCTTCCTTGTTTTTGTGGTAACGACTTTCTTCAAAGTTATCCATGTCTGCTCGTTGGAGTTATCAATGTAATATGAGTGGCCTTCGTTCAAGTTGGAGAGAGAGATTAGGATTCCCATTAAAGTTGCTGCCATCTGCTTCTTGAAATGTGCAGAATGGATCAACGTCTACCCAAAGCAAATGCTTTATCAACCAGTCAAACTGAAAAAATGACAGCTCTCAACCAGAGTAACCTAATTGGTAATCCACACCATCAGAAAGGCATAATAAATCATAAAAAAATAAAAATACCATCCCAAAGTATTCACAGCCCTGCAATGAAGGCTTCTTGTATAAGTCATGCAAATCCAGAATTTACAGCAAACTGAGAGCACTAGCATAGACCAACGTGCCAATATCATTAAAACTATTATTTTGCAGAAGATTCACAGTGGTCAAGTAAAAGTTATGAAGTACAACCATGCATTTGGCATGGTCATCTCTGCAGATTCTAAGGGGCCGATTGAGTATTGGTCTCATGCAACACTTAAGTTTTCAAATAAAGGAGTAGAATTCAAGTTTAAGACACAGATGAACCTCTATTATTTGGCAAAAATCTAAGACTAATATTTCTGCACTGGAAGTCAGTCCTGATGATGAACAATTTGTGACTACATCACCCGATCGACATATCTGAGTCTTTTGGTTTCTTACAGGGAAATCCACTCCAGAGGATAAAATGGCCATTGTTGAGAGCACCATGATGGAAATAGGTGCAAGCCTGTGCAATAAGCACCCGGCCTTCATCAAACATCAACTGGGCTCTAGACCATCATGAACTAATGTTCTTTTAACTCTTGGAACGATGGAACATTTTGTAGAGCATGTATGTCTAGAGCTGCACCAATAGCCAGAAAGTACTGTAGATGCACGTGAAATACTCACCTGTGATTCAAGCACTGGTAGATTAACTTCCATGGGAGAATGTTCTCTGTGTTACTCATGATGAAGATGTGTAGTCAAACATTAGGAACGGGCAACAAAAGCTGCCTGTCGATCTCTTGTCGTCTTTCATCTTCTTTCATATTTTTTGCTTCAGCAAGATTAGGGTTTTTTTTCCACAGGTACTGGGCTCTCCATACGAGGTTTACAGATATTTTTGGCGCATCAACAAAGAATTCCACTCTAGATCACTTCCTCCTCGATTTTCTCCTTCCATAATTGCTTCAATATCTTACAATGTCTTTGATCGAGGATCCTCGGTGATGTTGTTGATCGAGAATCCTTTGCAGTATCTATTGCAGATTCTGTGTATCCAATGGATATGGAACGAAGTAATGGTTGATTTTTTTTCCATATCAGTTGGATGCACAGAATCTGCAATAGAAATAAGAATTGTTATTAAATCTAAATTTGAACAGTTAAAATCATGCTTCTATTATTTGGAAATTCAAGTGCATTTCAATAAAGTGTTTTTGTTCAATTGTATTGTTTTAAAATGTTCAATTGTATTGTTTTATTGTTTTTTAAAGAGGAAATCAAAAGAGTTAAGTTCAAGTAGGGTATAAATTTGAGTGACACTTTTATTTGTCAATCAAATTTGTTTTTATGAAGTGTTTTTTTTTAAATTATCTTTAATATGACTTTTTATATTTATGTTTGCTCCCATTTGAATATTATGTATTAGATATGTTTCTTTTAATTTTGTTGTGAATACAAGAGTAACTTTTGTTATGAAATGGGAGATGTGAGAGGGCACATTTAAACTATGAACAATCTCAAAACCTATCAGCAACTGAAATTAATAAAAACAAGTATAGAGAACTTGTTGCATGTAAGGAACATAAATATACTCGAACAATCATGCTTCTATTGTAGCAACAATTCTCTAATACCTTTATACATGTACATGTCCAACCATATAAAGGTAGCTTGGTCAATGTACCTTTATACATGTACATGTCCAACCATATAAAGGTAGCTTGGTCAATGGTCACAACAATCAAGAATGGGACAGGTCTGCTAGATTCCAAATAGTCCCAAAGGTTGTCTACTATCTTCACCATCACTCTTTGATTTATGTGTGGGGAATCTCCCAAACTAGGTACTAAGTCATGTGTTTGGAGGGAAATCTCCCAAACTAGGTACTAAGTCATGTGATTGTCCTAGTACTAGGTACTAGGACAATCACTCTTGTCTTACCCTTTAACAATGGCTTGTTTTACCTTGAGGCTTAAATATCCTATATTACCAAGACTAAAGAAACACATAAACAACTCTCAAAATTAGACAAAAAAACTCTATTTCACCCAAACAAAAAGAAAAGTCACTTCTATTATTTTTATTGGAAAACAAAAAGACCTTTCAATCTTAATGCTCTTTCCTCAAAGGTTGGTACTTTATGTTCAATGTGTAGAGTCTTGGATTTCAATTTGCATGATTTGATTCTCAACCTTTAAGCTTGAGTTTCAAGGTGTGGGATTGCAATTTGCATGATGTGAGTTACAATGGAGATGGTTTTTTTCTAGTATGTCAAAAGATCCATTGTGTAGGTGTATCTAGCAATCTCATCTCGAGGTCCAGACATAGTTTGTGCTTATCTCGAGAGTTGAAATCTCATCTTAAAGTTTCTGCACTCCTAATTGGAAATGCTGACAATTTTGTGTGTGTGTGTGTATTAACCCACCCGTCAATTTGACGTTTTAAAAATTAAGCAACTGTCATGATTGATGTGTAGATTTTAAAGTTGTCGATCATAAAACTAGTAAATACCCATCAAATTTAACCCCTCAGTGCAAGTATAATGAAACCAAGGTTGAGCTTTCCACTTAGTTATTTTCCTTTTGCTCATGTTTTCAATTAAGATTTGACTGTAATCTAAAAGTTCTATTTTTGTTTTTTGGGTATATTTTTCCATCTAGGAAACTATAGAGTGGTGAGTATGTTAATCCAGATTTGAGTGGTTGAGTCTGTATAATGAGAATGTCTCAAAGATTTTTCAGGACACTAAATCTATTTATAAATTCAAAAAAATATAATTTAAATAACAGAAAATTGCGATTTCACCCAAACCAGATCCCATTAAAAATGTTGAAAATAAAACATATACACTACTTAATATTTTTTGTTGTCTAGAATAGTCTTTTTAACATTGATGGTATAACCTGGGAGAAATTCATCGATTCCTAGAGCCAGCTAAGAGGGTATGATGTGTAATAGATTTTGGAGTGATCTGCAGCCTCATAAAGTTTTTGGACACACCAAACGAAGTGTAGGAGATGTAACCAACATGTTTCTTCAAGTAAGCAATCTTGCACTGGTGGTCAAATTCCATGAAGTTCAAGAGGAAGTGACCATGTAGGAAAATTTTCTCAACGTGGTATTGGCAACTAACATGGATACTTCAAGAAGTGTCACCCCTGGGCGATCTTTGGGAGGAGTTGTTGGAACATCGTGGGCCAAAAAAACAATTATGCAACAATTTCTACCTTGATTACGGTTGGCGTTTTATTCTCTTTTCTTTGATGGATTATAAGAGCCATTCATTCCAAGTTTGCAATAATTTAAATTGTATTATGATGACATAGTCTATTTTACTCTTATATGGATGTCTGGTTATGAGGATCCACCAACACACATGCCCAGGTTGTATGAAAACCCTAAACACAATTTAATGGAGGCTCTTTACATTGATATTGTGGCTTTGTCATCTGATTTTATGTTAGTATTATTTTTTTAATCAGTGGAATCGGTAAATTGTACATTCTGCAAGCACAACTTTTAGGTAAGGGAGGAATTGAAACCTAGACCGAGCCATCCACATATTGCTTTTTAGGTAAGGGAGAAATTGGAAACTGGGCAGAGCCATCCACATATTGCTTAGCTAGATGCCTTGGACAACTATTGTTCGGCCAAACCCTCTAGCGGAGTAGAATCTCTCTTAAATGGAGATAACAATGAACAATGGGGACACTGCCCACTTACATCTGAGAAAATGGTATGCATCTCAAGAGAGAAAAGTTGGAGAAGTGGAGGATACTAGACTTGCCAAGCAATATTGAGGAAATGTTATGGATCTCAAGATAGAAGTTGGAGAAGTAGAGTTGCTAAGCAATATTGAGGAAGTATGGATCTCAAGAGAGAAGTTGGGGAAGTAGAGGATATTAGAGCTTCCAAGCACTATTTCTATTTTGAATCAGGCATGATTTTAGGGGCTAAATTTGGCTCATGGGATAATTTTCCATTCTTTTTCCCAAAAAAAGATTCGTTATTCTAAAAATGTTTCACCCAAATTCTATAGGATAAAATTATTTTACCTTAAAAATAAAATTATTTTACCTTAAAAATCGCCAAAAGTTTATACAAACTATATAAAAGCCTTAAAAATTTAAATATTTTAACAAAAATATTGCCAAACATTTTATACTTGGAATATGAAGGATTGGTAAGATTGGCCAAGGTTTCTACATTTTAAAATAAATTTCCATCCTTAAAATTATCGTGTTTTGAATCCATTTATAAAATATATTTTTTTAAGGCCTTAAAACCTATCATAACTTAGTAACCAACCAATAATGAAGATAGGCATTACTAACTATTATAATAACTCATCATTATTAATTAAAAAAAACTTACTATATTGAAAAAAAATCTATTCTAAATTTAATAAAATATATAATTTACATTTTCTTTCCTTTTAACATCAAATATTTTCTAAAATAAAAATAAAAAATTGTTAAGAACTTTCCGTAATTTCTAGGTAAGGAACAAATACTTTTAATAATACTGAGGAGCGATTTGTGGTCCTTTTGGTTAGACCCTCATGCTCTAGAGACGAACTTTGGCTTGTAATAACATCAAAAACTTGCATGAGTTTTTGCTTTTCCAAGTCAACATTCCATGTTGTCTCTTTTCCAATGCATTTCCAACCCTACTTCCTATTACTTAGTTGGAAATATATTTTTTTAATGGTAATGGACATTGGATAAAATATATTTATGTATGTATATATAATATAATATAATGGAAATTGGATAGGAGATATTTAAATATGTATATACAATATAATATATTTATGATTTTTTTTTTTTATAAAATTAAAATATTTCAAAATTTAAATAATTTTTTTTAATTTAATTTTAGTTGTTTTTAGTATTCTTTTACAATATGTCTTAATTAGCATTATAGAAATGGGAAGCTTCATATGGATAAAAAAATGGGTTGGTAGGTTAATGTAGTAGATAGGTTCACCATTAATTGATTGATTTTTCTTTTTGAGATGGATAAAGTATTTCAAGTTTTTTTTTTTCATTCTTGAAGAGTCAAAATATGTCTTGTGGGTTCATGTAAAGACAATCCTTGTTAAAAACTTGGATTCTACATGTTTATTTTTTGTCTTTGTTTACTCTATAACCTTTGTTGACTTAAACCATATGACAACAACTACAACATAACACCCTTCCACTTCACATTTGACTTCATGAACATCTTTGATCATGGTTAGGCAACACAAGCATTGGTCCATTAAGAATAAAACCAACAAAAAGGATTCAAAGACCAAGTCAAGGATAGTGTCACTTGAAACAAGAAGGTAGGATCATCTCCTCACTAAGAAGATATCCAATTGAGGGAGGAAATGAAGAGAATGAGGTGAAATCCCATGGAGGCCCAAATTAATGCAAAGGAGAGATGGTTGAGGCATATCACCTAATCAAATTGTTTGGGAGAGTTAAGAATCATGCAAGTGGAGAGTCATCCATCCCAACTAGTGTGAAAATACCTTTACACAAGCTCGCATTGATGGCGTGATCACAATGTTCAATGCATAAGATATTTATCAACTCCCTTGGCATATTCCATTGCATGGTGGATGATTGTGGGACCCAAACATCCCTTCTTTAAATGGTGAAGGAAACACCTAATGCCTCACCCTTGTCTTGCAATTTATGGTTAATGATCATGGGATTAGGGTGAAAGAGGAGATCTCTTCCTCCTCGACTCAAACCTCAAAGATTCTTTACATCTTATTAATCCATTGATTTATCATATAATAGACCTTGTAACTAAATATTTATTTAACCCAAAAAAAAAAATCATCATAAAAAACCACTCTCCAACCTTGTTATGTCATAAACATCCCAACACATCGATTAGGACCAAGTCAAATATTCTATTCATGGTAAGTAGGTTGTTTGTTTCTCAAATAACCCACATATACATGCATAATATTATCACTTAACTTACATAATATAACTATCATTAGAATAAGTTTTCAAATAAAATACCATCAAATATATATTCTTTGTTTCATTCTTTCCAACAACATCCAACATCTAAGTATAGAAAACATCTAACTATCATAGAATAGGTTTATAAGAAAAAGAGAAAAAAAGTCCACAAATACAACTAGTGTTTTGAAACCCATTCTCAATACACCAACTAGGTGACCCTACATACCTTTATTGTTTCAACATGAAATCCAATATATAGTAGGACTCAACCATTAGAGCGAAATACACCATAAAAAATTATCACTATTTAATAAATACACAACTAAAAAGAGAAGGTAAGAACTATTATTAACTAGTAATTGCAATATATTTCTTTAATATTTCTTTACAAGATGGAATCTTTAAACCTAAACATTTTTTCCCACGTTTGCAAATTTTAACTTATGTTGTCCTTCATCAAAGTCACTCCGACAAAAGGCTATACTCCTTAGTGATATAAATTAGTAATTATTATTAAAAAAAACTTTAACACTTTTGAGACATAACATTGCATGTACTCTCAATGTTGAATTGTTTATTTTAAGAAAAGGCATAATTTAAATATCTTTTTAGATTAGGTTCAGGTTCAAGTGACTATGTGTCCCCACTAATATAATAGTGGGGTCATAACTATACTAAACAAAATTATAACGATGTACATTCATTCTTGTAGTTAAAAATACAATTTTGTAATAAATTATAATAATTTGTATACATTTTACTTAAAGAGTCGCTTCATGGACTTTTTGTCTGCTAATGAAGAAACAACCATGTGCTTTCCATGCTCTTTCTTAAAATTATTATCAGTAACTTAATGTTTATCCCTTGTTGCATGCAACTCCTTTTCAGTTTCATTAATCCATCCTCAACAACACCATCTTAGATCAACATAACAAACACCACCACCTTAGATCAACATAACAAACCTACAAAAAAAAATTGGAAAAATTATTAAGAAATTTGAAAGTGGTAATTTTTAATTTTTAAAATTAAGAAAAAATAAATAATACATCACAATAAATATAAAATTTGATAAATTTTGAAATCTAAAAAATATGAAAAATTTTATAATCAATATTTATTTTAAATTTACAACAATCAAATATTTTTTTTCTTTGTATAAATAAAAAATAAAATAAAAACAAAACATTGAAGAGAGAAAAAATAAAATAAAAACAAAAACATTGAAAAGAGAAAAGTATAAAAATTAATAAATAAAATAAACAAACAAACATAGATAATTATACCAAGTAAGGTTTATTTATCTTCTATATTCATAATTATCTTTGTCTCTTTACTAGCGTAGTCCATTGAGTTTATTAGAGCTATGCCATAAGAATGCCATGATTAATCTAAGAATCTTCTTTCCTTAAATGAATATTTTAGAGTGATTTTTTTCTTCCATTTCCTCTCTGCACATCACATTGAGCTCAGCATGGATGGGGATGTTTTAATTAAAAGAGCAATGAAGTTGTCAAAAGTTACCTAGGACATTGTTGAAGAAGATGATGGAGTCCCTTTAGCGTCATTAAGATCCCTTCATGTTTTTTTTTTTCTAATATTTAATCATTCAAAGATAATTTATTGTCTCTTGTATGGTTTTTTCTATGCGTTGTAATGCCTTTTTGGGAAGGTGTAAAGTTTGTTTCATTCCCTCTTTTTATTCAAACTTTATTGTGATGTATCCTTGAGATCTTTATGTCCATGGATTGTTTTTCTTATAAAGTTTTTTTTAAGTCACTTTTGATGTTGTTCTTAAAAAAAAAAGTTAAGGTGTTAAATGTTTTTTCCAGGTAACAATTTTTGGGGAAAACCTTTGGGTACTTTCCCTCATTTTGAGGATGGTACCCATGGTAAACCCTCGATTCTTTATTGGATAGTGTCGGATCAACAATAAGACTCAAAGTCGTTTCAACAATTTTCTAATAATGAGCTCAACATGTCAGGAATGAGAATATAACCTAGGTGGGGACGATAACACTCCATCCCACAACCACATGAGCTAGACCCAATTCACTCAAGGTGCTCAATGTATATATGGATGTAACATTTTTTCTACTTAAAATGAAAGTTACGATTTTTTCCTAAGGAAAAAAAAAATGTGATGAATAAGTGAACATTAAGAGATAGTTGGATTTAGATAATCAAACTTTAATTTAAGACCATTCCATACTATATTTCATGATAAGTGGTATGTGTAAATTGAGAAAAAATCCCTCATTTGAATTATGATGTAATGAGGACTAATGCAATGGGGATTAGTTTTAAGTGATCAAGGAGTTAACATCCATTCACAAAAAGAACATGGATTTCGTATAAGAAATGTAGCTATTATGTTAAGCTTATGTGTTATTGAGTAGAGTCTAGACAACTTCAATGCTCGTAGTGAAATAATGCTTAATACTAATGACAAGTCCAAGTCAATTGCAATGATTAAACATGCTTATGATACTGACAAGAAGGAATATATTGCACATAAGTTTGAACTACTCAACAATGAGAGACACAAAACACTATAAGTTTTTTTGGTGATTTACCATGCAAAAAACATCCAAGACATATATCTACCTTGACAATCCATAGAAACGTTTACTTCTCCAACCAATGGTCTCAATTATACATTATGAGGTATATACAAACAATATGAATTATGGATATCAATGCAACTACTAAAACATTATCTCTAGTGAAAAAATAGTGCAAGACATTATTGAATCTCATAAATATATCGAATAAACATTCAATATAATAATATTAACAACAATAATAATAAATAATACATAAAAATTAATTGTTAGTAGTAGTGATAATAATTACATTGAAAGCTTCTTTTAGGGTGTGGTTCTACTTGATTTTTTTCCATTTATTATTGGCCTCTTGCAACTCACAATATGTCCTTTCCTTACATTTGATTGCAAACCACCATGTGTCATCCATACTATGGATTCTCTAATATTCCAATCATCATATGCTATTTTGTTACATTTGATTGCAAACCACCATGTGTCATCCATACTATGGATTCTCTAATATTCCAATCATCATATGCTCTTTTGTTGTGGTTTCCCTCCATTGTGTTCCCTCCTTGGCTTGAATCCTCCTCTTGTTGAGTGGCACCTCCTCCATTCCTCTTCTCTTTGTAACCGTAATGAATTTCTTGATCTAGGTGGCTACCATTTTGTGTATTTTGTTTTCTCATATTAAATGGTTGTAGGTGTCACAGGGTAAGGTGGCACTTGTCCACTCACTAGTGCAAAATGGATAGATGGATTTTTAATCGCAACCTTAGATTTCACATAGAAAATTGATTTGCACACCTTTATGGTTGATTTGGTGGCCATTTGTTGGGCATGATCTCAATTGTTGTTGTGATATCATGTGGTGACTCTTTCTTCTAGCAAATTTGTAGCATTATTTGGAGCATTATTTTTGGGTGTTTTGTGTGCACGAATAATTTCTCTTGTGCACAACATCCTCTTGTGACTTCTCCATCCATCACCTAGAGTTATTTACAAGAGTGATACCCTTCCCAAGAGCATGATTAGAGATAGATATATTCCTTATGTTCAATTAATGAGTTAGATCAATCCATTGAAGTGATAGCGAGGTCACAATGTTGACAAGGTGAAGTTGTTATTGATGAGAGACTTTCATGTCTTTGCCAACTAACTATTTTGTGCTCATGAGTAAAGGTATGTCATTTATGTATTTGTTTGAGGCTTGAATCTTGGATGATATGGAAAATTCTTAAGTTATGTCTTGGAGGCCCTTGATGGTGCATAGTTGAGGTAAGATTGTTATATGTTTCAAACACACTCTTGGTACTCAGTATATGGTTGTTATGGTTCATTGTTAGAGGTACATCTTTGTGGTATTGGCATATACTTGAGGCTTGTCATATTGTGTTATGAGACTACATCTTTGTGATATTGAGGAGCATGATTGAGGCATATGACTAGAGGCATTTCATGGTATATGGTACATGTCAGGTGAGATACATTGTCGGTACACTTCTTGGTTTATTGGTACAAGGTGTATGGTTGTTGTGTTAGTG
>CBVK0102296129.1:0-12111 GCA_900067695.1 Picea abies | reverse complement strand
TTACACAGTTTATATCCAGAAATCTCAATAAACTTCAAACTTATTGTTTTGAATGATGGTTATAAGTTATAAGTTGCAATTGTTTTCGACTGTAGTTATAAGTTTTCAATAGAAACATTTAAAAACTCTTTACACAGTTTATATCCAGAAATCTCAATAAACTTCAAACTTATTGTTTTTGGATGATGGTTATAAGTTGCAATTGTTTTTGACTGTATTTGGAGTTGGAGTGTTCAATAAAAACATTTAAAAACTCTTTACACAATTTATATCCAGAAATCTCAATAAACTTCAAACTTATTGTTTTGGGTTTTGGGCAATGATTGGAGTGTTCAATAAAAACATTTAAAAACTCTTTACACAGTTTATATATAAAAATCTCAATAAACTTCAAACTTATTAATTTACTTTTAAATCTATTTAAAAACTCTTTACACAATTTATATCCAGAAATCCCAATAAACTTCAAACTTATTAATTGGATTTTGAATATGCTGCAGATATAGGAAAATTACGCAAAAAATGCTGGAAAATAGGTGAGTTATATAGTAGTTCATGCACGCAGAGCTTCTTTCGTTTTTCTTATAATGATTTCGATTTTGCAATATAATCCCTGATCTGTTCTTCCTGACTATTTGGTTTCGTTTATTTGAAAAGGAGTTAACGATGCAACATACGTTTGTCTCTATGGTGATCCGAAGGGCACATGGGACGTTAAGTCCCCACCGCAGCCTCCATCCAATGAAGTTACACCTTATCCTTTTACTCTGAACAACGAGCAGCCCTTGAGAGGATTAACCAGAGAATGGATTGGTTTCATAGCTAACCATTGCGATGCTTGGTTAATGAGCTGTGCATATACAGATGGAATTATATTGGGTTTTAACTGCAGCCAAAGGTATAAGTATAAAGATTGGATGAATTTCTCACTGATTGAATCGATTGTTCCAATTCAAACTTTTGATATAAGCATAATATATATATGTTTTGTAGAGGCCAACTGTATGAGAAAATATCAAGCTTGGGTCCTGTCAATCATGAAGTTGCCAATTACTACAATACAAATTGTAATATATGCGGAGTCTTATACCAAGAGGATGATCGTTTTTGGGTTCAGTGTAACACCTGTCAGAAATGGTTTCATGGCGATTGCTTAAATGCGAGCCCATATACTAGTCGTGGGAATCATGTCTATTGTTGTGCCTGCAAACCAGGGAATTATACGAGCAATGATAAAAACGTATGTGGGAATTGCAAAATTGTATACAAATCAGATCGGCGTTTTTGGGTTCGATGCCATCGGTGCAAAACACGGTTCCACGGTCGTTGTGTAAATGTGTTTGGAGAGAACGCAAAGAATATCAGAAAGTATTATTGTCCAGGATGCAAACCACCAAATGGAAAAATAAGGAGAAAGAAACATGATAGCACAAGTAAGCGAAAAAATAAAACGGACAACCAGAAACAGAGACTTAAACGAGATACAGAAGGAAAGAACTCAGACGGTGTTGGCGCCTGTAAAAAATGAAGGCATTTTTACTCTATTTAACCAATCTCCAACAAGTTTTTGAGTAGAATAATATGTAATTGAAATATCCCTATTCCTCCACAACCATTGAATCTTCTACCATATAAATCGCTCTTCGACAATTTATATGTTTCCCCATTCAAATCCTTCAAGACATGTTGAAAAGAAATTATATCACTACCTTAATCTCCCATAAGTTTGAATAAAATGTTCTCTAATTGAGAAAAACCATTCAAATAAAATGTTATGTAATTGAGAAAAACCATTCATTCATTCCTTTGATCACAAGGAATGAACCATGAATATTTAAATATTTTTAACCTAATGCGAATTTTATAAAAAAAATAATCTTAGAGATCAAAATTTTTAACCCTTCTATTTAGTGTGAATTTTATAAGCATTAATCTTAAAAATTGAAATTTAAAATAGTGTGTGAAGATTGAAATTTAAAATAGTGTGTGAATTTTATAAGCAGTAATCTTATAGATTGAAATTTAAAATAGCAATCTTAGAGATTGAAATTTAAAATAGTTATTGGCTCTAAGCCTCCGTTAAACTTTAAATTATGAGAATCGAATAGAAAGAAAATCCTCCAGTGCTACTAAACTTAGGAGTACCATGCCTTGCTCCATCAAAATAGCCCTAAGGTTGACACTCGTTGATTGTCAACTATTCCACTTGGCGGGGAGCATTATGTGATATTTGTGCAAGAGATTTGTAGATTAAGGATCCGCCACTTGATTAAGTGTAAAAATACCTCTATTCTAAATAAGCTCAATCATTTCATATTACAAGCTTATCCTTTGTCCATAATCTAAGATAGAGTCAGTACTAAGTCTAGCATGTGCATTGTTACTCGCTTTCCAAGCCAAATGATTCCCAATCATTAGAAATGTTTGAACGGGATCTTTCTATTGAATTAAGACAATTTTTTTATAATTTTCCTCTGGCTCCTGATCTGGTCGATGAAGAACCAAGGCCTTGTATACCTTTTCTTTATAATTTTTCTCCATGGTCCTCCTTTTGTGAGAACTCATTATAAGCTTTTTGATGCTAAAGAATTGTTAATTAGGTGAATATTCTTCAACCCACACCCACCTTCTTCCTTTGGCCTTAATATAATCTACCACTTTACTAGTTGGATTCCCTCATTATCCCTTCTACCCGACCAAAGAAATTTAAAGCAAAGATTCATAATTTTTTACTAGATCACCTTTTGGAATGTAAGATAAATAGTGGAAAAGATGGGAATGGCCTTTAGAATAGACTTCACTAAGGTCACCCTCCTCGCTATGGACAACCATACATTACACCAATTAATTATCATGCCTTTAATTTTCTCTAACACCTATCCTCAATACCCCTTCTTATAGACATTTGGATTTAATAATAAAAAAAAAAAATATTTAAAACCATCTTAAAAATCTAAAACTTTAAAAGGAAAGATTCTTATTAGCTTTTGTTTTGCCACTTGCTCTAGGCCATTAAAGTAAATTAAATATGTATTCACATTAAGTTCCATACTTGTAGAAATCCCATAAGTGTCCAATATTTCCTTAATCTTTATAACTTACCTTACACTACCATTAGAGAACAACACAACATTGTCAACAAATAACATTATGAGTTGATGATAAATCCCTACCAATTCTAATCCTGAAATTATCCCTACTCTTTTGACTTCCATTACAACTTTACTCAAACTTTTAGCAACCAACTAAAAGAATAAAGGAGATAAGGGACATCCCTGTCTCAAGCCTACAAATAGCCTAGAAAAAAAATTGAAGTTGAGTAATTAATAAGTACAACAAAGGATACAAAAGTTATACAACCCATTATCCATTTGACCACTGAAAGGATAAATCCCACATGAAGAAACATAAATATCATACAGTTAGTTGGTTTTGTCATATTCTTTAGATAAAATCCAATCTCATGACCAAGCAATATAATTATTTGTTCTCCTTCTTGAGTTTTTACTATAACTTTAAATATTTATGTACAAGCTAATAAGACAAAATACTCCTAAGATAGGAATTCAAAGAAAATATTATTAACTCTTACTACCTATACCTTAGCAATAATTTTGCATTTGCATAGTTACATAATTATATAGGCCTAAACTCATCAAAGGATCCAAGCTTAGAATTTTTTGGAATTAATCTAGGAATGAAGAATTGAGAGCTCCTAATACTTTTCCAGTTCTCCTTATTTCCTCAATGACTCTAAGAAGATTCTCCTTTTTTTTACTAAAATGGTCAATCTTGTATTAAAAATATGAGGCTATCTAATTGCACAACTTAGTTATAGAAAATGTATAACTATCTCGATGCTATTGAAGTAAAAGTATTGTAAAATTTCAAAATATTTAAAATAGAAAGTGTTGTGCCTTTTTATGAGGAGAAATTATTGATTCTATTGGTAAATTCCCTATTGAAAAATCCTATAGTCAATAATATTTTGCAAAACATATAAAAACTTGGATTTGGATAGATACATGATCACTATGCTCCTTTTGTTCCTCCCACTATTATCTTACTTCATTGGTTCCATCTCCTCATCACTTGGAGTCAATTGGGTTGAATTGTCTTCCTAGGCCTCTTCTGATGCTAAGCCAATTGATATCCCAGACTATGTGCTTAATGAAAAACCAATAACCATATGACATAATATGCTACATTCCTCTTCTAACTTTTTTTATTTTCCTCCTCTATTGAACCATTATTTCCAAAACCTTTGTTTGCCCCTAGTTGAAGGTTATCTTTTGGTCATGGAATTAACTGGTACAGTTAACACTTGTAGAATGGTTGGTCAAAATCAAACATTTGTGGCACCTCAAAACTCATTGTAATCCAAATATATGCATATATTCTTATGCTCCTCCATGTCCAAATTTGTGAATTCAAATGCCAAAGTCAAACTAGAACAAACTTCCATAGGACAAGCTTCCATTGAATTCTAGATTCTAGAAGGAACCACCATATTGTGATACACATCAGATAGCTAACCAATTTCTTGATTGGCAATGAGATTGGGATGACTTATGGAATTCATTACCATATATTTAAACCACAAGAACATTGAATTTAGTCCATACGGAGATATCCCTCCTTTTTTCACCATTTCAAACAATGATGTTATTTTATCCTACTCCCCCTCATCTATTGTATAAGGATGTACAATGGCGATTAATGCAGACCTGTTGCACATGGGAACATATCACCACTTGGGTTTGCATGAGCCTATTGATTTAACTCCAATGTATGTCAAATCTTCCATTAGGTTGATCATTAATTAAATAATTGTGGGATTGGAGATAATATAATACCCCCTTTTGATCTTAGTTTTCCAAACTCCAATTGTGTAGCAGAATTAGCCAAATTATTTTCACATTAACTTAATGCTCTTAGTACATGGTAGTATTCAATTGAAAAGAAAAAAATTGCTTCATGTTGGGTTCTAGATATCAACATTCTAGGACACAATCTTTCAAAGTGGTTTTATTTCTCATATGCCTTATGATTAGAGATGAATTGCTAATAACTATCAGTTTTCTTATTTGGATTGAGACAAAAAACTTTAGCCCTTGATAGAGCGCCAAGGCCTTAGCTTGGTTATTTGTCACTAAGCCAAGCCCCCATTCAAAACTGAATTCCATTTGTCCCTCAATATTAAATACAAACCCTAGATTACCTTTAGAGGCTCTGTCAAAATTAAAGATAATATTTTTGGGGGGTTCCCTCCATGCATGAAATTTTTTCTCTTCCATCCTAATTTTCCACAATGCTCCGATCTTATGTCTTTTAATTATTTTTCTTAATGAGGTTGAATTCCCAACTAAAATTTCTCTTATCCAATTATTTTATTCATGATCTAGCATAAGAACAAGGTGTCCTTTCAAATCCTTTACTTGAATTGTTTCTATAAGAAGATTCCATGATTTGGTTGCAATTGTTCTTGGAAACATTACTTCTTCTACAAATATTCTTCTATTTCTAGCTAACCATATTTCCCAGCATATGAATTTAGACATTTCTTGCCAAGCCCATTTAAATATAAGTTTTTTTAAAAATATCCCTCTATATTTTGTATGCCATACAATAAACATATATTTCCAAGATTCGAGGAATTCAACTATGTTCACTATTTCTTCGAAAGCAAACCACCGGACTTGATTGGAGAATAGGCACCTAAAAAATAGATTTTTGTGACTATCTTCATATTGGTTGCATAGAGCACATCTTGATGACCCATAAATTCCATGTTTTGAAGGTTTTATGCTATTATAATTCTCCCGTGCACCATAATCCAACTAAAAATATTCACCTTTGGCATGTCATCACTTTTCCAAATATGGTTCCAAACTCTTGGACTTGTAGGTGATAGTATTTCAAATAATTGATGTTTTTAACCAAGATTAATAGAGTAATTGAATCTTGTCGATCCCCATCCATGAAAATATTCATCATATTCATCCACAAGTGTCAATCCATGAAGAGAAGTAGAGAATTCCACAAGCTAAGGAACTAGACAAAAGGGAAGGAACATGATTTTCCAGCCATGTCATTTTCCTTTATCTCTATCATCCCAAAGAGAGAGATCAAACAATTTTTTCAACCTTGAGAAGTTGTCTTCAATATTAACACTGAAAAGAGACTAATTATTCTTGAGGGGGGGAGGGGGTCTCCCCATAATTCCATCATCATAGATTTTGATAGATTTTCCATTTCCAATAACCCATGATAATTTCAATTTGATTAATGGGGTCACCTCCTTGTAAAGTCTCCATATCGAAGAGCCATGATTCTTGGACTCGGGATAATCAAGGCATATCTTCTTGAAAGTGTAGAGATATTTATTAACCATAAATTCTTTCAACCATTCCAATTTCCCAGTTATTAGATTCCATACAATATTTTCTCTAAGAGCAATGCTCGTAAGCATTGGGTCTTTGGTTTTTATACCTCCTTTGTCCTTCATGTTCTATTTTACAAGATGGAATTTTTTGTATTGATCTTCCCCCCTGACAAAGAAATTTTTTGATCTCTTTTCCTATCTGTTGCATGAGATGAGCATTGATATATGGGATATGCTAACAATATTGACTTGGTTAAGACTACTCTTCCTATAGGATTTAACCCTTGTGATCCCCAAGAAATCATTTTTTTTTTGTTTTGTTCGTAATAGTATTCCATGTCTCTAAGGTTGATTTCTTAAAGAGATCGCCATTCCCATATATTTCAAAGAAGACCAATTTGTACTAATACAAATGAACTTTAGAATTTTGGCAATTCTATGAATCCATTGAACACTTGTATTCCATGACTTTTTCTTTTGTTTACTTGACATCCTAAGCCATTTAGATACTAGTCTAATACATGTTTGAATCTTCTACAATATTGGTCAAAGTCCCCCCCATAAGAAGAATGTAATCCACAAATTGTGAATGATTAATTTCTTTTAATACTCTTGCCATGCAAATTCATTGAATATTACTAAATACTCGTTCCCTTTCAAATATTCTCCTTAAAGAATCTACCATAATTATGTACAATAAAGGTGATAGGGGACAACCTTGTTTGAAACCTATTTTACCTTTAAATAAGGATGATGATCTACCATTTACCAAACGAGTGATCCAAGGGGATCCAATGCATGATTTGATCCACAATATGAAAGATTCTACGAAACCAAACTTTTAGAGAAAATCCAATAAAAATGAGTTATGTACTCAATCGAATGCATTGGCCATATCAATTTTTATTAGCATTCCATTTTCCTTGTTTCTCTGTTGGAGTGTACTAACTCTTGGACCAATATAATATTATCAATAATTTGTCTTTTTCACACAAATCCACCCTGGTTGTCCAAAATTAGATTAGGTAGAATCTTTTCCAATATGTATGCTGAAATTTTGGTTAGAATTTTATATGAGAATTTACACAATCAAAGAGGCTTGAATCTTCAGAAAGAGGAGGGATTAACTTCTTTAGGAATCAAAGCTAAGAAAGAGGAGTGTGTGCTTCCCCCAAGTTTGTGCTTCCTTCTAGTTTGGTTTAGCATGCATTTCAAAACATATTTAATAATATGCCAACATGCACAATAAAAATGGATTTCAAATCCATATGTACATGGGGATTTATTGGGTTCAAGACCCCATACAACTCTTATGATTTATTGCTCTTCTATTTCCTTAGATAATTCCATATTCTCTTTTACAGTTACCAGATGTGGGATATGGTTCAACATTGGCATGGTTTCCTCCTAGCATTTCTCCTCTTCTTCAGTAAATAAGCTCTCAAAATGTCTTTTGGTTGCCCCTTTGATAACTTTGAATTCTCTCACTTGCTCTCAATTTTCCAAATTGAACCATATTTTTTTAGAATCTTGTTTTTGCTTGATTATGAAAAAAATGAAGTGTTTTATCCCTAGATTTAAGCCAAACACTTATATATTTCAACCTCCAATGTTATTCTTCCTTTTTGAATGTTTCATGGATCTTCATGCATGAATCGCTTTCCTCTTGATGATCGTGTTTTATTACTACTTGTGTTTCCTTTTTTATTGCAATGATTGGAGTTGTTTTTAAAGATCCATTATTTCCCAATTATAAGGTATATATGAGAGGGGATAATTTTAAGGAAGGAAATTGATCTTTGAAGGTAGAAACCTTGGCGAATCTTACTAGCCCTTAATATGCAAAGTATAAAATGTTTGGCTGTATTTTTTTAAAAATATTCAAATTTCTAAGGATTTTCTATAGTTTCTATAAAATTTGGGTTATTTTTAAAATAAAATAATTTTATTATATAGAATTTGGGTGAATTATTTTTAGAAAAAATAAATTGATGAATCTATTTTTTGGAAAAACCATGGACAATTAGCCCATGGGAGATGTATAGCCCCTAAAATTTTCCATGTTATCACATTTCTTTAAGATCTTAACATATCACAATTTTCCCTACCAAACATAAGACAAAGACCCTATAACCATATTTTTACAACTCTTGTAATTGATATCCATAACTTTAGGGATTTGAAGCCAAAGTCAGTTAAAGTAGAATGGAATGGGACCAAGATTAAGATATTGTTAAATGGAGAGAGGGATTGTCTTACGATCCGAGATAAAGAATGTAACATCTTTGTTTTCAAACCCCAAACTAGTGAAGTATATTGTAAATGTAATGTATGGCTAAGAGCCAAAGCGATGTAATATGTAAATGATGTAAATTGAATATAATGAATAAAATGTATCTCTAGTTGAAAATGGTCATGGATGGATATTTGGGGGCTAAGTATCCAGAAGAGAGGGAAGGGGTCCAAGGGGGAGAGTTTACCCATGTTTATTAAACCTAAACCATTTCTTTCTAAATTATCTTTTCCATGAACCTTCCATTAGTTGTTGAGTGTTCTAGAGCCCAATCATTGAACTCATGTAGGAGGGTTCATGTGAGAGTCACTTCCCATAGTTATTGAGAGAATGGGCGTTGATTACAATAATATTGGGGAAGAGTGCAAGTCAAGAAAGCAAGAGAAAGAGAGGAAATTCGTATAGGTGGGGGAGAAAATTTGAAATTTCACATTTTTGCATAGAGAGTTGTTCTTACATGGAGTTTCCTCGCCAGCAATGGAGTTATTAGTGTTGAAGATTGAAGGTAGTTGTTGTGTGCAAGTTTGGTAGTTGTTTGGAGTTGAAAATTCATGGAGAGAGAGGTTGTCTGCCTAGGAACAATGTGATGTTTGAAAATTCACCAAGTATGCATTTTGCTACTGGGCAAATTCATGTTGCAGTTGTAGAATTCCTGAGGTCCCAACAAGTAGAATTATTGTCCAACCTTTATCATTTTGTTGTTGGGACAATAGTTAGCCTTAGGGACCATCGTCTCTTGTGGATTCATAGCCCCAACTTGGGGGTCGCTTGTTGTTGAGATCTAGAACAACAAGCCTATGGTTGGGAGGAATGTTCATCCTCTACAATGGGTTGCATACTTTTATAAGATAAGTATTCTTATATGTTGTGTTTATTCATGTTTAAGGTTGGTATAGTTGTTGTGTATTTTTACTCTGAGATATTTTGGTTATTGTGCTTGTTGTGAGTAGAATTATGCATATGGATTACCATTTATGTGGTTGAATGTTGTTGTGTGTTATTTAGTTCTTACCCAACATAGTTAAATGATTGCATTTACATTTTTATGTAGCATAGACATTTGCATGTGTATAGATGTCATGTTGTGTGTTATTTCCACATTTTGATTTAGTATCAAAAAAAATTATTGGGTTTTTTTAGCAGTGATGTGACCCAGTTGCGGGTTGGGTATGTTACATAGTGGTATCAGAGCTTTTGGCTCAACACTAGACCTGTATGGGCCAAGAACCAGTGAAAATTTGGGCATATTCATTGTCACAGATTTTGATGTGTGATGAATTTGGTGAAAAACAATTATAACCAAAGAGAAATCCCCAAATTCGTGAGAAAAAATAAGAGAAGAGCAAGAGAAAGAATCGATCATCAAGCAAGAAAAAGCATCGACCATCGATGACTGATGGTTTCGATCGAGCAAGAGAAAGCATCGATCATCGATGATCGATGGTTGGGTGTCGACCAAATTCAGTGAGGTGTTGGTTCATCCAAGGAAAACGACCAATGTCATATGAAGGAAAGTGGGTGATGATGTGTCATGCCACATCAACATCTGCGTGTCATGCCCAATCAACATCCACATCTCATGCCACATCATCTCGATGTCATTTTCTAGTCTATGTCATGTCACGTCAGCCTCCATGTGTCATGCCATGCCAGCCAACAAGGATGGCCAATGGTCGATGGTCGGGTCGGTCGAATCGGAGAAGCGTTTTATTAGTCAAAAAATATTTTCAACGACCAATGGTCGAAGATCAGGTTGGTGGGTTCGGAGATGTGTTGCAAGTGGTTTCTAATAGAAATGACCTATGGCCAATGATTGAGCATGAGGGAGATTCATGAACAAGTTTGTCTTAGTAGTGAGAATTGTCGATCATTGATGGAGATAAAATCAACGAATCAGATTTTTATCGATTTTAGATTGACGACTCGGATTTAAAGGGGTTGATATAATAGTAATACAATCAATTTTATATGAAATTTTATGAATTTTTCATATTTTTGAAGGTCATGAAATTGCAGGGAAATTTTGAGGCCTTAAATGATGATTTTATCCAATCAAAACCCACGATAAAAGAGTGTATAGAGTATGCCAAGGTACACTTTATCTCTACAACTCAAATAAAAGAACTCAGTGAGAGATATCCAATGAGTTACTATGGGTGAAAAACAAAGCTCGTATGATAAATTTATGGCAAAAATAGTAAGGGTAAAATTTTGGCACCGATTTACTTTCATAGGACATAACTCCTTTCTCATAAGTGTAATATCCCTAATCCAACTATCTACTGCTGATCTAGTATTCTATCTCACATATTTGATACTCTGGGGGTTTCTAGGTGCATTTTAATTATGTGTTTGAGATGTTTTGTGATTATCGCATGTGCATGTTATACATTATGGTTTAAACTGTAAATATATGATGCATGCAGAAATAAGGAACAACAACCGCCCAATAATATGTATTATGAGATGTAAGCAAGGAGATACAATAAAATAGTCTTCAGTTAGATCTCATGGATCGTCACTAGAATACAAGAAAATAACATAAAATACTCGTGACTAGAAGGTGAAAGCAGATCTGATGCATGCACAAATAGATCGACAAAATCGACGTTTTCGGAGAAGCACGGTAACCGCTACAAACTGGAAAACTCATCTGGAAGGCTATACTTGTCGAAATGAGCTGGAAATTGTTCCAATAGAAGCACCCTAGCCTCTAGACTGATCCTGGTGTGTGTTGGATGGTAGATTTATCCTCTGATTCTCTGGATCTGGTCCCCTAGGGGTCTGCACACCTCCTAGGCTCTCTGGATGCATCTAAATGATTCCACCAACGGAATTAGTTAATATAGGACTCAAAACGTTTTCCTCGACGAATGTGGAACTGGGTCAGAAGGGTTTCCTTGGATCTTCTCTGATGCTCCATCTATAACCCCAACTTTCCTTCCAAAAGAGTTACGCCCTAGATGGTTGAATGATGCGCTATGAAGGATTCCATCATCTGAATCCAATGGGAAGTGTCTCAATATATGCACCCTAGATGGATCTCAACTGGGTCGGAAGGAAACTACAATATGAGCTCTGATCTCGTGCAGCTATACAACCCCTCTATCTGACCTTGCACCCTCACTGGTTGAGTTATGCAACACTGCAAATTGATACTCCTAAATAGCACGGTGAAATATCTGGATGGTATCTCCGATGGGCTAGGGTTTGTCTATCAACACCAAAACCTATCGACGATGGTGGTTTCCTCCAGAAATCCACAAAATAGTAGAAGTTGAATCTCTTCCTCCTCTGGGAACTCTCAACATCAAATCATAACAATGCATAATGAACTAGGTTGCTTTACCCTTCCTTTATAGCTTCCTAAAACCCTAATTCATTGTTGACCTTTTCCCTCAAAGAAACTTTTGCTTTATTTTATTATTCCTTG
>CBVK0102296119.1:178-14541 GCA_900067695.1 Picea abies | reverse complement strand
TGAAAATGAGATCTAATATGGGTATAGGCTGTACAATCTAAGAGAAAGTGTTTTTCATCTTCAACATTCTTAGTGTCACAAAGGTGACACACTCTTTCATCCTAAGGGGTTTTAGGAATTGACCAACGCCGAGTTTCACTATGGAGCTTGTGAGAACTTTTTCTTATCTTAGCAATGCTTATTTTTTTCTTTACACTTGGAAAAACAGATAGATAATTTTGGTCTTCTAGATTAGGGTTGATTACATCTTTAGAATACCTTAATTTTCTTTTTTACTCTAACTCTTTATCACACCACATTTTCTCCTTAAATTTTGATTTGATGTTTTTTTTAATAGTATTTTTATTCTGCAAAATGGTTTCTTCCATGATTCCCCAATAGCTTAGCCAAGACCAGACATCTTTATGACATCCTCACTTGAGTTGATGGTGGTTATGACTTGATTTTGAGGCAATTTTAGGTAGCCTCTTGTCTTCCATGTTGTTTAATTTGTTCTTATATATTAGGTATCTAGTCATAGCCATGCTCTCAATGGGGAAGAGGCTTGTTTATAAAAGGAAGATGAGATAGGACGTATTTATTTTAATTTTAAGATTATAAGTTATAAAATTCTTTTGTATTTGCTCTAGCTTTCTTTTATATAATAATATATTTTTCTTATATAATAGTGTTTTTTTATGTTATATATTAATATATTTTATAATAAAATAATAAATGTTTATATAATAATGTGTTTTTTATAATAAATCTAATTAAATAGTAATAATTAATACTTATATTGTTTTTAGTTTAATTTAATAATATATTAATAATTATAATATTGTTTTTAGTATAATTTAATAATATATTAATAATTATAATGTGATGTTTTTTAATATCAAATAATTATATAAAAAAATGTTTCTTGATATAAATGTAGTTTTTCTTAATATATTGTTATTAAAAATTTATTTTAAAATATAAAATATTATTTCTTTCATTATAATCAAATATTAATAATTAAAAAAGGTTTCTTTTATATTGTAATCAAATAATAATAATTAAAAAAGGTTTCTTTTATATTGTAATCAAATAAAGAAATACTATGTACATTTTCTTGATGAAAAATAAAAATACAAAATAATTATAAGAAACACAAAACATAGAATTATAATAATAAATAAATCCAATTAATACATTTTTGATCAACATATAATAAAAAAATTACAATGTCGGTGAAACACAAAATGAAATACATTTGATTATATGCAATATGTTATTTTCCCTAAACGATATAAAGACCTCACATTTGATATTCAGTTCGATTGTGGGTAATTATTCTTTTGAGAAGAAGCATGAAGCAGTTTGTATATGTCTATATTAAACCATAGATATGCAGGTGTGGGGGTTGATTGATATGTTGAGTTATTTCCATCCATATTTTTTGAGTTAAAAATTGTGTTCCTGCTCCTCATCTTGGGTTTCAATCTCACCTGGATCCTCTATCACGCTTTTCAGGCACTACATCTCAAACATCTTGAACAACTAAAAGAACCTAAACTATAGAGGTTCCAATTATTGATAAAATTAGATTGTGAGGTCAGGTCCATGATATTTAAACCTTGGCTTCCTGAAGCTTCTTAGTCCGTAGAATGAAAAAAATTAAGAACCTAAAGTATAAAGGCTCTGATTATTAGGTAGAAAAGGAAACGTTAAAGGTAAAATTAGATTGTCAGGTCAAGTCCATGATATTTAAACCTTGGCTTCGTGGAACTTATTAATCCATAGAATGAAAAAATTTAAGGCTTAATACTCTACTTTGTAATTAACTATTGCTCATTATTTCACAAAATAGAAAGTTCCACATCTCATAACATGAACAGGTGGTTTTGAGCCTATATTTAAGTACATATATGGTATCTATTTGAGGGATCGAAAAAGTCACTTGAAGTTTATAAAATGAATGGGGGATCATTCTCTCATTCATGAATTATTTTACAAAGATGAAATGAGTTTTCCTTTGTACATATTCATTTTTCTTGAGGAGGGTGAGTTGAGCTTGTGGTTTCATTTATTGTTGAGGGGGTGAGTTATTTTGTTATTTGGGATTGATTCTCAGGTGTTGGGGATGAGATAATTGTTGTTGGATGAGTTTCTTGTAGCAGAGGTCCATTTGGCTGAGGTAGGGGGTGAGTTCATTGTGGGAGAGGACGCCTTCACTTTTGGATACTATCATGTGTTGCTGGGATGAGTTTACTGCTACTAGGAAGGATGAATACAAATTGTTGTCACATACAAACATGTCCACTATTTTTTAGTAATTTTAGAGCTTCCATACATACTTTGTTGGGTCGATTCCCTTACCTATAGACTTGTAATATTCTTTAGAAATATATACCAGGTTCCTCATTTATTGATACTGTACTATTTGTTGAGATTTTCAATGCACTTCGAGTATTATAAATAATTAACGCAATAAATTTATTTGAGTCTCGATATCAGTGTTTCATTATAAGTCACAACATAAATTAGAAATACATATGAATTATTTGATAGAATGCTTGTCTGCAAACTAGTTGAAGAAATGTATACACTACTAAACTATGTAAAAATAAATAAAATAAAATAATGGGGATTTTATAGTGGTATCAGAGCCACAACCCTGCTAGTCTTTGAGTGTTTTTTGTTTTTTTGAGGTGGGAATAAAGGGAATATATTACTTACAGAAGTAGTGGGAAACAAGGATCATAAAACATATTTCAATCAGAGTAAGAGGAATACATGGGGGACATGGATGAGCAATCTGAGGGTAGTACCATGAACATTTTAAATGACTTAGCAAGGGGAAAAGAATAGTTGTTATAGCTCATGACTAAATTAATCAATAGTACTCAAGAGAACCAAAAACATGGGGGGGAAATGGTTCAGGGATTACTAATGGACACAATGGGAATCATGAAGAAGGTATAAACAACAATATCCCCACACAAAACAACACTAAGACCACCAATAGAGTGATTATTAAACCTTTTTTTCCCCATTTCTTGGGGGAGAAAAAAACATGAAATCAAGGGTAGCAAGGATAGGGTGAAACCTTTAATGATTACTTGAGGGAGTACTAGACTCTTGGTGAGTATTTTCAAGTATCCATGTCATTACAAGACTATTGCAGTATCAAATATAGGAACATTCCAAGGGATTTCAAGATGGGTCAACAGGACATTGATATCATATGAAAGGTTGAAAATTTATCCATTCCTTCCTTCGATGGTTCCAAATAGTGTGTATCTAGATCATGGGTATAGAAGTTGGACAAACACTTCTATTAAATTTTCTACAAGCGATTAAATTTTCTACCTTACATGGAGAGGTCCACGAGTGGTGGTACCATGGATTGGTCACTAATATCAAAATTACTTCCTATCTAGACTTCACAAAGAATTTGATGGAGCAATTTGAACAAAACAATCCATAATTGCATTTCATAGAGTTGGCACAAATAGTACAAGTTGAGACACTAGATGCCTACATTACAAAGTTCCAGAAGCATTTGGTCATGGTGACATACGTATCAGAACAAAGGCTATTTATGTTGTTCACTAAAGGATTATCTGAGGCACTACATGGTTGGGTTAAGGCCTTCAACTAGAGTCTATACAAGACACCATCATTAAGACATGGTACATGGAGGATGTGGTCCCAAAGAATAAATCTCTCTCCAATCAAAAAAAAAGAGAAAGATAAGAAACCTTTTAAGAAAGAGTGGACCAGAAAGGAGAATTTGGATGAGGAAACTTTCAATGAATTGAGAAGGAAAAAAAAATTCTTCAGTTGCACTCAATTAGTGAGAAGGAAGAGGAGGAAGCTAAAAATCGATAAGGCAATGTAAGGGAGACTTGCGTGATGAGTAGCCTCGTGTGGAGGCCAAGGGTGGGACTATTTCCACTCTATCAGGAACCCCTAAATACTACACTTTTAGAGTCAAAGGAGTACTATGGGGATAGTGTGTTTCATATTTGATTGATGATCGGGTGTCCCATGACTTCATTGATGCATCATTGGTTTTCAAGAGATGCATTGCTACATAAGACTTTGAGGGATTCAATGTGGTAGTAGCTGATGGATTTAATGTGGAATGCACAAAAATTATTTTGAGGTTGGTTGTGATGTTGAGAAAATATGCCTTGACTAACTATTTTTATCTGATTGATTTGGTGGACACCAATATATTCTTGGGTGTTCAATGGCTTCATTAGTTAGGGGAATTTGTGATGAATCACCAAGAAATGGAGATGAGATTTAATAGAGAAAATGGAAAGATGATTGTTTTGAGGGGAATGTCAAATGGTGGTGCTAATATTGTGTCAACTAAAAAGATGGAGGTAATATTCAAGCATGGATATATATCTTGTGCAGTATAATGTTTAATCACAACTCAAAAATTAACGAAGGACCATCAACAACATCCTATAGACATTCAATCCTTACTGAGAAAACATGATCGCGGTTTTGGAGAGACACCATTAGGGAAACCACCTGACATAGGTTTTGATCATAATATATAGTTGGAGGAGGGAGCCAAACAAGTGATAACCAGTCATTACAAGCACCCAAATAAATTTAAATATTAAATAGAAAAGGCCATCAAGGAGTTACTGGAGATGGGGCATATCAGACCCAATTATAGTCCTTTCGCTTCTTCAGTTGTCTTGTTCAAGAAGAAGGATAGAACGATGAGGATGTCCATAAACTATAGGGATCTGGATAAGAATACGATCAAGAATAGGTACCCTATTCCCAATATTGATGAGATTTTGGATGAGTTGCATGGAGCAGTGTATTTTTCAAAGATTGATCTTTGATCTAGATATCATCAGATTAGAGTCCAAGAGAAGGATTTCCATAAGACTTCCTTTAGGTATCACTATGGGAATTATGACTTCATGGTCATTCCATTTGAATTAAACAACACACCGACTACATTCCAATCTTGCATGAGTCACATTTTCAACAAGCATCTGTGGAAAATCTTATTGGTTTTCTTCGACAATCTTATTATATATAGTAGGACATGGGAGGAGCACTTGGAACATCTTGATGAGATTTTGGGCATCATGGAGGGGTAGTCATTGTATGCTAAGGAGTCGAAATGTGATTTGGGGATGATCCCTTGGGCCATGTGATAAATGAACACGGGGTACTAGTACATAGGAAGAAGATCCATGTCATATTGGATTGGCCACTACCCAATAACCTTACAGAGTTGTGTGGATTTTTTGGGATATGCAACTACTATAGATGGTTTGTAAATGGATTCTCACATTTTAGTGCACCATTCTCATATGTCACAAAGAAAGGGGAATTTAGGTGGACAGAGGAAGCCCATAAGACATTTGACAAACTCAAGGAAGTGATGAGCACTTTCCTAGTTCCGTCACTTCCTGATTTCACATATCCTTTTGTGCTTGAGTGTGATGCTCCAGGTGAGGGTGTTGGAGTAGTTATGATGCAACATATACATATAATAACATATAATATTTGGAAAATCACATATTAAGAGAGTCTCTATTCCATCTACGACAAGGAAATGCTTACCATCATGCATGCTTTGGAAAAATTCAAATAGTACTTGGTAGATGGTAAATTTGTGGTTAAGACTAACCACAATAATTTGAGTTACTTATTGGAGTAGAAGGACTTAAATGAGAGGAAACATAAGTGGGTCAAAAAATTTCAAGAATATGACTTTGATATTGAGTATTTGAAGGGAAATAAAAATGCAGTTGTTGATGCTCTCTCTAGGAAGCCTGATATATGTTCACTTGCAAAAAATTTAGTTGATTGGAAATCCCACCTCTTGGTGGAGTACTCCAAGAATACATTTTCTTGTGAGTTGATGGATAACAACATATAGGATGAAACAAATAGGGTGGTGGATGGTATCATCTACTAAAAGTATGACATATACTTAGCTCCTTAGTCCACACCGGAGGAGAAGATTATGATAGATATAAATAATACTCCTCTGATAGGTCATCCCAGGTACTTTAAAAATTATAGGAAGATCAGGGGGAGGTTCTCTTGGAAGGGCCATAAAGATGATGTATTGAGACATGTGAGGGTGTGTATGAATTGTCAAGAAAAAAAGTCAGAGAAGACTCATCCTGTGGGGGGTGTTACAACCATTACCCATTATGGAGAAGAAATGGGAAATAATGTCCATGGACTTCATCAAAAGTCTACAGAAGGTACAAGGAAAAGATTGCATATATGTCATGGTTGATTGGTTGACGAAGTTTACACACTTATTAACCATTTCTTGAAAATACAAGGCAACACACGTAGCATAACTTTTCTTCAAGGAGGTATTCAGACTCCATGGGGTGTCAAAGTACATTGTCAATGACAAGGAAATCAAATTCCTTAGTGCATTTTAGCAAGAGATGTTCAGGTTAGCTCGCATAGAATTGACTCCTACCACTATTTACCACCCCTAGAAAAATGGACAAACATAGATCCTGAACAAGTGGCTTGGAGGGTATTTATGTAACTATGTGTCCAAGAAACAAAAGGCGTTGATTAAGTGGTTTCACTTGGGATAACATTGTTATAATACCACTTATCACATGTCCATTGGTATGACTGCATTTCAAGCATTATATGGCTATCATGCTCTTTAATTTTTTGATTTGGCATTTGTGGATATCAAGGCCCCCAAATCCAAGGATTGGATCTAAGAGAGTCAAGACATCCTAAAGACTCTAAAGGAAAATTTACAATTGAAACATAATCACCAGAAAATTTATGAAGATAGGCACAATGTTGAGCACAATTTTGTGGTGGGGGACTTGGTATTTTTGAAATTACAACCATACAGACAGTCTTCACTAAAGAAAAGTCATGTTGAAAAAATTAAACCACATTTTTATGGTCCCTATAGGGTGGTTGAAAGAGTAGGGGAAGTAGATTATGAGTTGGAGTTGTGGGAAGAAAATAAAATCCATAATGTATTACATGTTTCATGCCTCAAGAAGGAATTAAGACAACATGTCTCTTCTTTAGAAGAGTGACCACCATTGGATGAGGAAGGGCAATTGGTGTTGGTTCCTGAGGAGGTTTTGGAGGTTAGGGAGAGGAGATTGAGAAACAGGGTGATACGAGAGTTCCTCATTAGGTGGAGAGATTTACCAGTGGGTGATGCCACATGGGAAGGTCATTAGATCTTGCAGCATCCCAATTTACAATTTCTTGAGGACAAACAATCTCGGGAAGGGAGTTCTATGATTTCCATTTCCCCTTGATCACCTAAGATGAATTAATAGCCTATTTAATTCTTGGAGGCTACATTCAGAGAAAGGGAATTATTTAATTAATTTCAATTTGGGAGAAAAGAAACATTAAAGTTGACATTAAGTAATTAATTAAAAAAAAAGGAGTAAAAAGTGAATTTTGGGAGAAAATGACTAAAATATTTATAAAGTCATTTTATATTATTTTTTCTGGAGCAGAAAACACTTGAGGTTTATAAAGTGAATGGGGGCTCATTCTCTCATCCATTCATGACTTATTTTGCAAAGAGAAAATCAAAGAGCTCTTGTGGCTTTAGTTTTTGGGGAGAAAAACCCTAGAGAAATATTGGGTTTAGTGGTGAGACAATCCACCTTAGTTAATAGTGGAGGAAAGATCATTCAGATCTTTCAATGTGCTTCATTGTGGTTGAGATTTCATAACTTGGCAGTTAATCTTTCCTTTGTAGAGATTGTTTTTTTCTTGAGAAGGGCGAGTTAATCTTTTGGATGCATTTATTGATGAGGGGGGTAAGTTATCTTAATGTTTAGGATTCATTCTGAGGTGTTGGGGCTGAGATAACTATTGATGGATGACTTTCCTAGAGTAGAGGTCAATCTAGCTAAGGTAGGGGTTGAGTTCATTATGGGATATGATGCTTTCACTTTTGGCTATTGTCATTAGTTGCTGGGATAATTTTACTGTGCTAGGAAGGTTGAATACAAGTGGTTGTCACCTATAGGCCTATCCACTAATTTTCACTAATTTCTAAGCTGCCACACATACTTTGCTAGGTTGATAGGTTGATTCATTTACCTTCGGACCATTAATCTTCAACAAAAATATATACCAAGTTCGTGATTTATTGATATTGTACTATTTATTAGGATTTGCAATGTACTTAAGTTGTCATAAATAATTAATGAAAAAAATATCTACAAGTCTCAATATTGGTGTTTCATTATAAATCTGAACAAAGATTAAAAATGCATATGAATTGTTTGATAAAATGCTTGTTTGCAAATTATTTGATGAAATTTCTATATTGCTAAACATCATTTACAAGATCTTATTAGATCAGGTTAAAACTTAGGGTAACATATTAAAAATGCATCATTTTTAGCATAGACTAATAAGAATGATGACTAGAAGATTACTAATAGTCTAGGTAGTGACTAATAAAAAAAAATGAATGTTTAATATGGTTTTAGAAAATAATGGATTACCTAGAAAAAATATATATTAATTAATGTCAATTTGGGAAAAAAGAAACATTAAAGTTAAGTAATTAATGAAATCAAAAAAGGTAAAAAGTGAATTTTGGGAAAAAATGACTAAAATAATTATAAAGTCATTTTATATTATTTTTGGAGAGTTGAAAAGTCACTTGATGTTTATAAAGTGAATGGGGCTCATTCTCTCATCCATTCAAGACTTATTTTGCAAAGAGGAAATCAAAGAGCTTTTGGGACTAAAAACCCTAGACAGAGATTGGATTTAGTGGTGAGACAATGCACCCTAGTTGATAGTAGAGGAAAAATCATTCATATCTTTCATTGTTCTTCATTGAGTTTTCGTTTGTAGAGATTTTTTTTCTCGAAGAAAGCAAGTTGATCTTGTGGCTGCATTTATTGTTGAGAGGACAAGTTATGTTGATGTTTGTAATTGAAAATAGGTATTGGGGCTAACTACTGATAGATGAGTTTCTTGGAGCATTAATCTTCAACAAAAATATATATAGGTTGGTGATTTATTGATATTGTATTCTTTGTTAAAATTTTCAATGTAGTTCTGTTGTCATAAATAATTAATGAAATAAATAGATGTAATTCTTAATAGTGATGTTTCTTAGTAGTTCTGTTTCAACACAGAAACACATATTCTTAACCATTAAACTCACTCAAGCTGTATCACAGCAGAGATTAAAAATACATAGGAATTGTTTGATAAAATGCTTGTCCACAAATTATTTGACGAAATGTCTATGATGAACGAAGTAAAAATCCAAAAAATTTAGTGGAGATTTTACATAACCAAGCTCGATGTTGTGGTAATTCTTTTATGACCTACGTTCTACAACTTGCATAAAAATAAAACATGAAAAAACTATGGCTTAAACTTGATCTTAACTACTTGATTTATGCATACAAGGAAACTTTTAAAATCTTTTTTCTATGGAAGTTTTTTAAATCAAGATTCAAAACTCTGCTATTTTTGTGTAAAGTTTGTTTATGCTTTTCACCAGTACATTACAAGTTGGGAAAAGGAAAAGGCCAAAGGAAATGAAAAAAATGTTTAAGATCAAGTAAAATGGAGCTTAAAATAAGCTCTCAATGTAGATGGAATTTTGAGAATAAGCTCTCAATGGTGACAAAGAACCAAGAAAGCGAGCCCTTTTGGTCCATAAAGCGCAGTCAGGGGGCTTAGGGGGCTTAGGGGGCTTGTCTCAGTGACGAGACTCTCTTTTCTTCGTTTCCATTCTGCATGCGCTTCGTGCGCACCAGATCTTCCAACCTCTCCAAATTCGGAAACGGAGAGAGAGAATAGCTTCAACGGATGGTTCCGAACGAGCTTATCAGGGTTCTGATGGTAGCCCTAAGAAATCCGCCGGCACTCGTGTTTAACATATTAAAAAAACATATTTTTAGCATAGAATAAGAATGATGGCAAGAAGATTACTAATAGTCCTGGACAGGCAGTGACTAATAAGAAAAATCAATGTTTAACATGGTTTTAGAAAATAGTAGGTTAACTATAAAATATATATACTAATTAGAAAAGAAAGTGCATTAATTTTATTTAATATTTTAATTTATAAATTTATATTATAGATTTATTATTATTATATAATAATATGAAAAAATAATTAAATTGTATAAGAGATTTGGATTTTTATTTTTTTTAAAATCTAAACTTTATCCATTTTCAAATTTAAAAAAAAAAAACTTATTAGTTATTTATTAATTAATTTTAAATTTGAATTTGTTAAAAATATTTGATGATGATGATGATGATGATTAACTTCCACTAAGAATGAATTGGTTTATTGGTTCTTAAGAGAGTAAGTGATTACTTGAGATTCTTTAGAATTTTAATTTTGTGCTCGAAAAACATTAAGAGAAGCTTTCCAAAATCATCATAGTTTTGTTGAGTTAAGAGGTTAGGAAGGTTGGTAGTGTGACAAATATTTTTAAAATGAGATCTAATGTGGGTATAGGCTGGAAAATCTAAGAGAAAGTGTTTTTCATCTTCAACCTTCTTAGTGTCAGAAATGTGACACACTCTTTCATTCCATGGCATTTTAGGAATTGACCAATGTCGAGTTTCATTATGGAGCTAGTGACAATTTGTTTTTATCTTAGCAATGGTTATTTTTTTTTTACACTCGTTAAAACATATAGATAATTTTTATCTTCTAGATTATGGTTGATTACATTCTTATAATACCTTAAGTTTTTTTTTTTCCTCTAACTCTTTATCAAACCACATTTTCTCCTTAAATTTTGATTTGATGTTATTTTTAATAGTATCTTTATTATGAAAAATGGTGTCTTTCATGATTCTCCAATAGTTTAGACAAGATTGTGCATCTGTATGCCATCCTCGCTTGGGTCGATGGTGGTTACGACTCGATTTTAAAGAAATTTTAGGAAGCCTAATGTCTTCCATGTTGTTTAACTTGTTCTTATACATTAGGTATCTAGTCATAGTCGTGCTCTCAATGGGGGATAGGCTTGTTTCTAAGAGGAGGATGGGATACGGTGTATTTTCTTTAATTTTGAGATTATAGGTTATAAAATTCTTTTGTATTTTATCTATCTTTTTCCTGAATTCACGAGAGATACTACAACCCCATAATTCACATCCATTAAGAATAACAGGTGTAACGAGAGTCTCAAAGAGGAGTTTCTTCTTATCCCAAATCCAAATATTGACTGAATTGCAATTGTTTTCAAGCCCATAATAAGTTTTCCATCCCCCAATAATCCTTTTCTCAATGCTATAATTCCAGTTGAGCTTATGGTGAATATCAATTCCAAGATATTTGTATGAAGTCACTTCCTCCAAGTTGTTTTTGTCATATATGAAGGTATCATAAGTGATTTTATTGGATTTAATAATCATGACCTTATGCTTATCATTATTAACAGTCATACCCATATTGGAGAAAAAAGCCTTGAGGATTCTTACTTGGTTTTTAAGATCATGGGGACTCCTTACCATAAGAACGATATCATTAGCATAAAAAAGAACATTGATGACTATACTAGTGAGAGTAGGGCCGACACAACCTACTTTTTCCAAACAATCTTCCAACTTGTCAATGTATATGCCAAAAAGGGTAGGAGACAAGGGGCAACCTTGTTTGACTCCAATATTGCAGTTAATCTTTTTCGACCAGTCCTCAATGTTTTTAAACTTAACAATAAAGTTCTCATACATACTTATTGTAGCATCCCTCAACACAAGAGGAACTTTGATCTCTTCAAACCTATTCCAAAGGTTTTTCCTAGGAACCATGTCAAAAGATTTTCTAAAGTCAACAAACAACAAAAAAGATTGGTTTTAGTATTGTGGAACTCCTCTACAACGATCCTAAAGGTAACAATATGGTCCACAGTTGAATGATATCTCCTAAACCATGTCTGACATTTATCTCTTTTACCATGACTTTCTATCCAAAGACTAATCTTCTTTTCCAAAATAATTCCATAAAACTTGGCTAAAATCTGGCTAATCATAATGGTCCTATAATTAGAGGGAATGTTTCTGTCCCCATTTTGAAAAATAGGAACAATGAGGCTTTGCCTCCAGGGCTTATGGAAGCCCTATTTGACTCCTAAATTGAAGATCTTGTGTATGTGAGGGATAAGGATAGGCCCTATGATTTTAATTTTTTTTATCTTGGTAGCCTTTAATGTTGTGAGATTTCTCATTTGCAAGCTGCTTACCCCTGAGCTCTATGTCATCTACAGAAAAAATGACATCCTCTATAGGGACAATACGAATGGTGTCCATGGCATTAGGGAACTTGTAAGACTTTTAAGGTAGGAATTCCAGTCTCTTAAGGGAATCATATTATTTTCTTTAGTATTGCGGTTTAGAATTTGGCTCCAAAACTTCTTAGGATCCAACTTAGATAGTTGTGAAAGATTATCTTTCCTTTTATTGAAATAGTACATTTTTTCCTTTTAATTATGTACTTGTACGTATTGATCTTATCGATTTTTAAGGACTCATTAGAAGCATCCATAATGGATTTCATAAAAAATTTACATTCTTTATCATACCAAGGGTTGGTCGTTCTATTATTCTTTTTACAGGAAACTTCGAAAGAGAACTTGTTAATAGAAGTGGAAAGGGTCGTTGTAAAATTATGATAGAGTTCTTAAATGTTTTCCTTATAAGTTAGGAGATGTAATTTACTATTTAAATCCTTTAAGAAAAGGTCGAGTTTACTTTTTACAAAGCGTAATTATCATTGATTATCATAATTCTCTTTAATGGTGCTCTTGTTCATGGAAGATTTTAGAGTTAGGGTTAAAGGTTTATGATTAGAGTCAAGTTAATGGTCATTTAAAAGGTTAAAAGTTGTTATTTCACTAGTACATATGACCAAATTTGCCATATTTTTTCGTTTCTATTACCACACTTATCCATCGCAATTTCCATGAAAACCAGGACTATTTTTCGTCGCTATATCCACGAACCAGGTGTTTGTGGATATAGTGATGAAAGTAGCTCTCCACATGTCATCAAAGTCAAGATAGGTTAACCTTATACATCATCATAATTACGACGAAAAACCATGGCAATGTAAAAACAATTGTGTAAAATTGCGACGCAAAAGCGTGGCAATAGTGACAAAAATTTAGGCCAAGAAAAAACTTACAATGCAGATGTTGTATTTGCAACACAAAACCGTGGAAAATTGTGACGAACTTTTTTTTCTATTGCGATGCGTCCTTTAAGTTTAAAAACATATATATACACGAGATATGGTAATACCATATTACATTGTAATATGGTATACCATATTAAAATGTAATATGGCAATGTAATATGGCATTGCCATATTACAATGTAATATGGCATTGCCATATTACATTGTAATATGGAAATTCCATATTGCAATGTAATATGGTAATGCCATATTACAATGTCTCTACTTTCTCAACAAGATGCAAGAAGTTCTTTTTAAAAACAACTCAGGATAGTGATTTGTCCTGAGTGGGATGGTGACCTTGGCATTCAACAAGATAGGAAGTAATTCATTGATGACAAGTGTAGCAGGTGTGCAGGTCCACTAGTGTATGGATATTATCTGCTAAGTGGCAGACTTGAACTTCCTCTTCCAGAATAGATGGCTCATATAGCTTGAGCTGATTGACATAAATGATATTATGGATGTCTAGAAAGGAAGGGAAATAGTAATGGCAACCATTTTTATTAATATATTGAAGAACAATATAGGGACAATATAAAATGGGCTTTAGTTTTTTATGATGCTACCCCTTAAAACATTGTTTGTCCATATACAACCAAAGTCAGTCACCAATTTGAAACTAGATGAAGCCTTGATGGTGATCCTAGAGAGATTTATAATGAGCTAGGGAGGATTGAAGGGAATTATTAACCAAAGAATGAATGCTAGATAATTTATGAACATATGAGATTCTATACATTTTACCTCGCCTTATAGGAACTTTTATCCATAAGATGCATAATATCAAGATGCAAAGAATGAGCAATGCAAGAAATTATATAGGGGTAATATGAGGGTCTTTGCAATGTACACGAGATGCATTGTTGTTGTGAGGGAATCCTCCATCAACTAGGCCTATATATCCCATGACATACATGTGAAGACCTCTATGCATTGAGAATTAGTGTAAGGTAAAACTACAAGGTGTGCCATGTGGATTAGTGTAATGTTAGGCAAGTAGAAGACAAATGAAAAAGAAAGATTGGTAAATAAACATTGCAAGTTAAACACACAATTTTTACATGGGGGAACAAGGGAATATAATCACTTCATAACAATGATAGAAACTAAACTGTGAAATGTAAATAATGAAATAAAAAAAAAAAAAATA
>CBVK0102296115.1:0-11331 GCA_900067695.1 Picea abies | reverse complement strand
TGGGAGTTGGGATACCTAGCTCAGGTAATGAGTGGTAGCTCGACCTTGTGAGGTGAGTTGGGTGCTATCATTATCTATTATTGTGTGTGTGGCCCCTTTTTGGCTCGATGGTCTCAAAGGGAAGAATAGTACCCCTAGCACTGGCTGGGAGATACCGGTGAGGTATCATCAGTCAAAACGTCAGAGTTGGGCAGAGCACGAGCATGGGACAGTCACTTATGGTTCTCTGCATTTGGCTACGGCACACATGTGCATAATTTGTATTAACTAATAGCTCAATTTCTTGTTCATGCATTTATTTCTTGTCGAAATCTCACTTGTGTAGATGTTGTTAAAAGAAAAAGACTTGTATAGTTTTGCATATGAATTTTTATCTCGGTGATAGTGCGTCATGTGAAATTGAAAAAGGGTTACTAAATTTCTATTTTTGATCTTTGTTTTATTACTGTGTTTCATTGTAGTTTCTAGTTTTGGTTGGGATTATTACTGCGTTGTATTATTACCGAGGAAGACTACATTTTGGTTATTGGGACATTATCTTATTTTAGTTTGTGTTTTATTATTTTTAATACAAAGAATTTGTGTTTTTATCTTCTGTTCCTTTATCCTTTAAGTTATTAGTCCATGCCGAGCTATCAGACAGAGCCGAATCGAATGCCTTTCACTCCAGTGTTAAATATTTATATTCAAATTCCCTTCTTTCCTGTGAATGGATAATAATTGTAGGATCGTTTCTATACCCAGCAAGAAATTCTCTCTTGGGTGTTTATTCCCTCCTTAGCCTCTGCGATTATAGTGATATTTTTCTATGCATTTGATTTTCAGTGTTGTATTGATTCTCTACGTTTGGATTCTCTGCGTTTTGATTCTTTGAGTTGTATTGATTCTTTGTGTATTGATTCCTTGCATTTTATTTTTAATATTTTTCTCCATGAAGAAGATCTGGATGCAAATTTCGTGTTGAAAAATCATTGGCATTCTTTCTAATCATTGGCATTCGTTGGAATAAAAGGAGATGAATGGAAAATGGTTTCTATGTTGCACATTTTCTGTTTAACGAATAGTTGGTGTTATTTACATATTTCGTGTTGGAAAATCGTTGATTTTCTTCATTTATTCCTTATACATATTTCTATAAATCCACAGTTAAATCATTCACCAGTTTGCAACAGTTTGATGGAAATTTTGTTACTGTAAATTCACAATTAAATCTGGGCAGCGAACGCCTTCCCACCTAAAATCTATTGTCGTTTTTCCAACCAGTTACAGTCTGTTTCGCTAGAATGCTATCACTGTCTCATTGTTCTTATGCCAGGGTATTTTTATTCCCAGTTAACTGTATGCTTATTCCTCTAGTTCATTCATATATATATTAAGTTGATTTCTATATAATGCACCAATTCATCAACTCTCATTGTATTCTTACACTGATTTCTTATAGGCATAGTGTATTTTAAATGTTATTTGATGGGTTATAACAACACCATAAACGACAGATCAAATTTGTGGTGTGAACAACAGAGGTTTTAGAGTTGGTGTTGTCCAACTATGCGTTGATGAATCCTAGCATTTTTCGTTTTGTTTAATTCAATAGTTAAATTTTAATTACAGTGTCCATATTCTATAGTGTCCCTACCAGACTTAATGTTATTTACATGCAAACTATGTTATAGAGCGATACCGTTATTAGAAATAGTTAATAGCAATTTTTTTTATTAATTAGAACCAAATAATAATTAATAATGCTTAGCGATATCAATATTGATTATCAGTTTGCCTTCCACGATTACTGCCTTATTATTGTCATGTAAATTTTCATTTAGTTCATAGTTGATTGGACAACGTCTCTATATCTTTGTTGTCCTGCTTTGGTATTTCTTAGAATCGTTTTAGATAATGGACTTGACTGTGTGTTTACATTGGGATATCTTGGAGTAGTTGTTGATATGGTAATTGTTTCTAGCTAGTCTAGGTTCTGTCTATATTGTATCTGTAAGAATTAAGACATGTTTTCTATTATATGTGGCACAATAAAAACTAGAAAATAAGATTACAAAATTCCTATATTCATCAAGGTGATTATGAGCCCGATTGATAAAAATGAAACAATGTACATCTTTCTGGTAGACAACAAGTTGATTCTGACCAAGCAATATTTCCACTGCAGAATCATTATCAATATTCAATTTCTAATTATCAATATCGATGTTCAATTTATTAAGTAGTGAAATTTTGATCTAAATTTCACTGGTATTATATATCTAAGTTTTTTGTATTACCCGAAAAAGTTTTATCCCTGAAATTTTCAACTCAATTTTTCTTAAACGTTCACTGACTATTTTGTCATTCTAACCTACCTTATCTTACAGTAGTGTAAAAATCAACTGACATCTACGTAGATAGTAACATCCTTGTAATTATTTTAACCTTTATTATATTCTTGTTTTATGCATTGTCTTACACTATATTAATAACCTACTATATGGAAGAGATATGACTACAATCAGATCAAGCAGGATAAACACCTCGTGATTCAATTTGATATTATTATTTCGCAGGGTGATTATCTTACCATTGGGTTACTTGCTTTAGGTATAGTTTTCTTAAACAAGAATTATGTCAACCTTAGTGGGTTTTGACAAAGGATTGTCATGCTATCAATTTTTTTCATCATTGTTATTTATTTAAGGTCACGAAACTTAAATTGTGATCAAACCTAGAGGATGTATCTAATATTTGAAAAAATGAAGCACACAATGTTTGGATTACATCTGATGTGGTTAATCTCTTCTTGTTTGTACTAGAGAGGTATCATAGGCATAAAATCGACTTTCCAAATGGCTTGATGTTGTATGATATATAGCGCTGAATTTAATGAGGACATTGTTGTTGATACACATAGATACAATCCAAAACAATACTTAGCATCTTAGGTTTCACGAGTTTAAGTACACAGTAAAATTGAATGCAAGATATGTATTTATTATTTAAATTATCTTTAATTACGTAATCCTTGTTCTTAATTGGTTATCCTTAGTTAGTTAACTTAGGGTTAGTACATGTTTAAGTCAAACTATAGTCTCAACATGTCGATTCCTTACTAAGTGTTAGAGATGTCTCCTTCTATGTGTGCTTGAAGAATGACCTTGTCCAAGAGTCTTATGTGTTACCTTATGGTTAGGCTTTGTTATCTAAGAATATAATTGAGAAAATGTTATTATGACCCATTAACCAATCTACTATGCTTTTAATTTTAATCAATTTAAATTATCTTTAATTACGTAATCCTTGTTCTTAATTGGTTATCCTTCGTTAGTTAAATTAAGGTTAGCACATGATTAAGTCAAACTATAGTCTCAACTTGTTGATTGTTTACTAAGTGTTCGAGATGTTCCCTTCTTTGTGTACTTGGATATTGACCTTGTCCAAGAGTCTTATGTGTTACCTTAGGGTTAGGATATGTTATCTATGAATATAATTGAGGAAATGTTATTATGGGCCCTTAACCAATCTACTATGTTTTTAATTTTAATCACAAGTTACAATGTTGGGTGTGTGATGATTAAATTCAAGAAGACAAAGAAAAATAAAATCCACTTAATTGATGTAGTGGGTTAGGTCATTACATATACCCTCGTCATCTCTCCATCCAGAATGTTGTTCATAACCATGTGGCCTCTCTATACTTTTTCTTAACACATAGTCAAATTTCTTATGATCATGTGGCCTCTCTATACTTTTTCTTAACACATAGTCAAATTTCTTATGATTTACCATGGGTCTACGGGTTAGTGATTTTCATATTTGTTCCTCCCACGACTTTTGAACAAAACCCTATCATCCTGTCATCCCAATTTTTGTTGGTAACCCTGCAACCTCTCTATACTTGTTCTTGACAGTTAGAAAATTTCATGAATCTTTTTACCATGTATTACCTTATTACCTACCCCCACTATCTCACCATCCTCATTGTTATTAATAAACTCTTGGCCTCTCTTAAACATTTTGACAACTCTTTTTAACATGTACCGACCATCACTATTGTTATTCATAACCCCACATCCTCTCTATACTTAGTCTTAACACTTTAAGATTTTCACAACTCTTTTTACCATGTATTACCTTCTTACCTACCTCTGCATTCATGTAACCCTGTGAACTCCTCAATTATTTTAATATTATTTCTCTTATCCTAAGTTATTTATGGGAACATATCCAAGTGATATGTGGTAGGTGACTGGGTGGTGATTGGAAGTGACATGTCATACATTCATAGGTTGACTGGGCGATGGATGGGAAATGATTAGGTGACCAAAATATCACCGAGATATGATTTTTTCTAAGGCATAAGAACTAAGCTAAGAACTCTATAAGATCATTTAATTCACTTGAATTACATGAAATTACATTACATTATAAACACTAATTATTCATCTACCACAATGAATGTGGGAATAAAAGGGATAAATAATCAAAGGTTGATATTGATCCATGGACTAGATTGACAACTACTAAGTAGGAATCTTTCAGAGCTTATAACTCATGATCCAAACGTCCATTTGGGGCAAGTGATACATCATTGGAAATGTAATTTGAAAAGGAATACAATGGGATATGTTACAATGGATTAATTTGTCCATAATCTTTCCAAAATTTTAAAATATCACTTGGGTCACTTTTCATGATTTATTGGGAAGCTTGTTTGGAACCTTCACTTCCTTAGTCTATAAGTTGAGATACAGAACTTGAAATTTCACTCAAGAGGACTCGTTAGAAATATGGAATGATAAAAATTGTTTCTATAATCGTTTACATTTCCTATAAGGTAATTATCATGCTCAGAAAAATAAAACACAGTTCATTTTTTTAAACAATCAACTTTAATTTTGAAAACAAAAGTTTATTAAATAAACTTTTATAAAGGATAGTGTGGTCTCCATTTGGAGGAAACAATTTTGATGGCATAAATTCATTAATGAGCATTTAATATAGGATTAATTCCAAAAAGAGACATGTGGAAGTTTTAGAAAAAAAAAATAGCTAACTACTTCAAAGAAGCATTAAGAGAAGTTTTAAAAGAAGGGACCATCATAAATGAAGGATTATAGGTTTAGAACATAAAAATTGGGTTCATATAATAATTGCAGGGTTCAACCTTTAGTAAACAACCAAATCTTCATCTGCAATACATATCTGCAATTTTTTACTTCTTCTTTTTCTTCTACACAATTTCTCTCCAGACTTAATGTTTGCATTTTTTAATTGAATATAAGGCTTATTTTTTGAATGTTTTTATTTTATTCTTCCAAGTATATTTCTAGCAAGGTCAATATGAGTATTTTACAACCAGGTTGAGAATGTAATTTGGTATTGTCTAAATGATTCACGAAAGTTTAGTCCTTGCATTTGGAAAGATTTATTTTTTAGCATTAGTCATTTGGTTTACTTAAATGTTGTGTAATATATTTATCTATTAAAATCCACAAATAACTACTTCATGGTATAACTTCAATGAATTCTCTAACTTTAGGATTTTTGAACATGAGATTTTTGGAGTATTCCCATTAAATTACTTTTATTTTTGAATGCAATACTCATTTAAAGTTCTCTGAAGTGATAAACACCATTTCACTCTTTTTCTTGTGAGAAAATATGGACACATCTTCAACTTGCATGTGTTTAAGAGGGATGTTATAATTAAGATGAAAATATATTTGTTTTGATATTGATTCTTGTATTCATATTTTTCATTGTTAAATAGTTGTTTGGTCTATTTCCAAGAAAATGTTGCACTCAAAGAGTAATATGGTTATCAGGAACCATTTGATATAGAAGATAAAACAATAAATATTTGGGGTTTGTTGTTTATCATTCTCCCATCTGAAAACCTAGTCCAAGAACATTAATATTCTAAATTTTTACGACTATAACATAGTAGTACCACTTCTATAAAAATGTAGAGGGATTTTGTCCTCGTAAGGTTGTTATTTGTATTTTGACCAATCTAAACATCAACATTTTTGGAAAGTATACTCGGGAATGAATTTTTTTAAAGATATATAAGGATTTGTTTTAGATTTGATTGAGGAACCATAGTCTCATGGTTCAAAGTTAAAAAAAAAAGATTCAAGAAGATTGGTGCTTGTTATAGATGTAAGGGGTTTATACAAATATTATTTAGAGATATATGGATGACTGCAAAGACAATGTTCTTGGACCTTTGGGTGCAAGCCAAATATCAGAACCTTTGAAGAACCAAGAACCATCAAATATTCACGGGGATAAACTCCCTGGCGATTCCATTGAAAGAACTCTTAAAATCCCTGACAACTCCATTTGAAAGGTTCAAGAATATCAAGAAAATCCTCATGGAAACTCCACCAAAGAATTGTTTTTGTATTGTTATGCTCCTTTTACTTATCCAAAAATACCATCAATGCATTTTCAAGATGTATCAAAAGGAAAATGTACTCAATGGAGGAAGTTGCATAGATTCCATTTGAATCTACAAGAAGTAAATTTTCAAATGTGAGACATTTCTATTGAAAATTTTCCCACATTATTTGGGAATACTTCAGAGTATGAAAAGAAAAATTAGTTTAAATTCAAAAAAACATTTGATATTTTCAACCTCATTGAAGGTAATGTTACATGCCAATTATTTTCACAAAATATGCATGGGAATGCTCGTGAATGGTTCTATTCATTTCTTCCTCGGACCATTACCAATTGGGATGTGTTGGAAACTTCATTCACTGAACAATTCATCTGAAAAGTGCACCCATATGCCCCTTCTGGTGTTTTCAATGTTGCTTCCTACCCACCCTCTCCCATATGGACATAAGACAATTGTAACACCTCGATTTTAATCTCTATGAACTATAATGTATTATTGAATATGACATTAGGATGGTTATCCGGTAAAGTTGAAAAGTAGTCAGAGTGCCTAGGAAATGTAATACTTCTAAATAAATTAATAGAAATACATTGTTGGATGCAAGATGGACAAGGACAAGATATAGAGGGCTATGATTCCATGAGAGAGGAGGATTAAGGGACTAACTCTTTTTATTATATTTTATTTGGCCATATTGGATTTAATTAGGAAAAGTGGTTACATGATCTTATTGGGGGGAAGACCATGTGGTTCTTGGTTTCATGTAATTATATAAACATCCCTTGTGGGTTTCTTTGGGGGTTCTTCTCCATTTAATCTTACATTCTTTCCATGGGATTCTTCTTCATTCAATATTTATATTTCATGTGCTCTTGGTCAGAGTATGGAAACAAATGGATGGAGAAGGAGAGATATTGTGAGATGGTTGTGTGGAATTAATGATCATTCCAAGCAGAAATGGATTCCTTTGGGCATGAATTTTATGGTAGCTCTCAAAAAATTATGGAAACTGATAATCCTTGGAGTTTCCATCATGGAGATTTTGTGACCAGTAGCATTGGAGCCCTAGAGAAAAATAGAACAACCTAAGGGATTGAATGGAAATGAAAGGGGTTCTTTTCTTTGGGTTGTGTAGGTTGAAGGGGAACAAGAGCTGGAAATTAGGATTGTTTTGTTGTGTGGTTGGGAAAACCTGAGAGCTAGTTAGTCAATTGTTGTGTGTTTTAGTTTTGGCCTAGGAAATGATTCAACGTGTTTGCAAGGGCCACATATCGATGATAAAAATACACAAGAAACAAGAAGAATTGTGGGGATAAATTAATCTTGAGAGAAATGATGATAAATATTTTCATCATATGAAGAAAGAAAAATTGCAAGACATTATTGATGAATCAATAATTTTGGACATGGTTATGGATAAGGAGAAATATGAAATTTTTTTCAAATGGGAAACTTCTCATCCAACCAAAGATAGAAACACTCATGAAAAACCATTGAGAGTTGATTTTATTGAATCATGGCTCCAAATAATTGTTGACCAAGTAATGCAATCATATTGTGGGCACATCCGACTCAATTTTACTTCAATACACTTTGGGAATTATCTTGACTCCTTGATAGAAACCCTAAAATGTTCCCCAATTCTAGAGTTCATTCCACAGATCAATAAGATGCTTGAATGGTTCCATTGGAAATATACCTATACTTGAAAAATGTCCTTTTCCTCCAAGTAGGCTAGGGTAGGTAGATCTTATTTGTACATAATTTATTCCTTCAACCAAAGTTTTGCATAATAAATTAGTTTCTAGATGGAGATAACATTTGAATGCGACTCCATATCCCAATGGAAAAGGTAGATGGTCTAATTCAAGTGTTCTCAGCAACCCATAAGGGGTCATTGTCTCGCAGTTGGAGGCGGTTGTTGACTGAAAAATTGGGTCACCTTGATTTTTTCTATTTGGAATAAAAAAAAATGATATCATAAGAATGAAATTTTAAATGATCATCAGTTCAAGGTGTAGCCCTCAGTTTCAATTTCATCATTCATTTTATAGAATAAAAATCTGAGTTTTTATGCCCAAGATATTCGTAATGTTTTCCTAAAGTTCGACAAAGATATTGCAAGATGTAACGATCCTCCTCGTTACGACGACAACCTCTTATAAAAAGTGCATTTATTTTTTTTGGGTGTGTGCGTGTGTACAAGGGTAACAAGACATTATAATTTGCATCGCCACATGACAACGAATCATGATGCATACAACTGCGATATCAACATAAAGTTCTAAGATGCACATGAACACCTGCCAGCAATGAACAACAATCAACCGACAAAATAATAAGACTGACTACCCGTCCTACCCTGCAATGGTTAGGACCTCCAAGACACATAAGCAATGCTCAACCCCAAGTTTCCATCAATTTTAACCATTTAAGGTCTCAGGGATGGTGACTATTCTGAGGAACATGGAGGTGTCTACAACCCACCCGACAAAAGTCCAGGCCTACTAATCTAATGACAACATCACATTCATCTACGCGCAACCATCATAAAAAGGACATAAAAAAATAACTTCCATGGAGATCGAGAGAATTATCATACTCATGCAATAAGTTATAATTTACAACCTCGAGTCAGCTATCTTAATTAGCAAGTCGGTGGTTTGTATTCTAGTCTTCGTTTTTCTTACAAAAAATTTAATAATATTATCACCAAATGATCAATTCCAAATAATCCACTTCTCTGCCCACTAGCTATTACTTGAACAATCATAATATCAATCTTAATGTGATTCACTCCCTACATGGAAAAAGAGTTCCAAAGTTATGTACAATTCAAATTATCTTCTCTACAGAGGTACTTAGCATTCACAGACCTATTAGAAAACCACAAGGGAAATAACTCAATACCTCGAGCCATCAAGGAGTTACCTTTTTCCTTTCTTATACTGATTCAATAAGAAATCATTTTCAAGGTGAATCTAGCCCCTATCCCTTTTATATTTATTTATACGCATATAAGAGATCATGAACCTTCTCTTCTCCTCAATAACAAGATATAACGGTTGATATTAAAAAATTACAACCACCTGAGTTTTTTGTTTGAGATAGATCTAAGTAATTCATTATTTGGGGCTCGACAGAATAAATCAATTAAACATAAGATTATTTATCTAACACACTTGCACCTACATGATATAGTGGATTGTATTAATGTTAAGTGTAGGTCTTGTTCTTAAGAGCTTGGAGTGGGGTAGAGTATGTAATTTGGTACACTTTAACATACATACATATATATATATATATATATATTTGTAAAGAATTCTCTTGCATATATATATATGCATCAGTTTGGTACAAGGGCCATTTGATGTTGGACTCAATGATGATATTAAAAAAAATATAATAATGCTATAACATCACATCCAGTGTTTAAACAGAAGAATGAAATGAATCTACCCGAATTCAACCATGATCTAATTAAATTATATTTAATACCATGACATAACATCCGGTGGTTAAAAGAAGAATGAAATGAATCTACTTGGATTCCTGTAAGCCATAACCTTCTCTATTCTAAGACTGGACAATTATTAAACATAAATCAAGGCTAGTTGTACAATGATCAATCTAAAACGCCATAAAACTGTTATCATCAACATTGCTTCCATAAAACCGGCCATAAATTTCTACCATAATCAATGCTATCATAAAACTTGCCTTAAAACCTGCTGTAGAATTCTACCAGCCACACCGTAGACAGCTAATTTTCAGTCATCCGGTATCAAAATATTTATACAAGAGTTGTTGCAGACATGTCCAGGTATCACATCAGTCAAAGATTGCTGTCAGAGTTAAGGGGTTGTGTCACATAGTTGGGAAAAAAGAAAACGAGTGCAATCAGCTAGAAACTGAAGGAGTGGATGGATGGGTGCACATGAAGGTCATTATGAAGGGATTCATGGGTAATGCTGGGTTGACACTAGAAAAAAAATCGTTGAACTCAAACAAATTTTAAAAATAAAACTGTGGACCCCTTCCCTTCAACCAACACGCAGAGGAAAGAAATGAGCAACAAATCCATGCAAAAGGAAAATGAAAACAAGTGGGACACAAGGTTACATCTGCTAAATGCAGGGTTACATCAGGGAGTTCTTATTCCATAAGTAAAACTCGTCCATGACTCAATGATTACAGATCTACCATTCACATTGGGAGGGAGGTTAACCAGACCATAAAAATTAAAATCATTCAGACAACATATCAACGTAGATTGCACAGGTGGGTGAAGCAGGGATCTGAATGCATTTTGCAGGAATCCCAACAAATCATTAAAGATCAACCGCTGCCGAAAGCTAGAAATGTACAATAGCCGACATACCAGAGAAATGAATCGCCATTTTCAATTAAAAATATGAATTCTCCATTGAATATGAAATCTACAATTTTCATTTAAACTATAAATCGCTGCCATACCAATGAAGAAAATCACCATTTGCAATATAAAATACAAATTCTCCATTGAAATATGATGTATGAATTCGCCATTGAAATATAAAATCTAAAATTGTCATTTAAAATATAAATCATTGACATGCCCAAATTATAAAATCGTCATTGCAATATCTATCAATCAAGGTATGAGTTCGCTTATCACAATGCAGTAGCTATCATGGTTCGCTAAATAATTGCTTTCATAAAGTAAATCACTGCTATAACAAATTAATAATTAAAATGTGAATATACCACATCCAGGAATATACAGCCACGAAGAGTAACGCAGAAGCATAAGGATCCAAACCAAGGAATAGTAAAACCCAAACCAGAACACTAACCAAAAAACTTTAAGAAATCAATGAATGGGCAGGGGCTCAAGACAAAATCCTTCCATTTACAATCAACATACAGATCAAGCATAAGTTACTAATGCATTC
>CBVK0102296114.1:0-13068 GCA_900067695.1 Picea abies | reverse complement strand
TGACCTGTGTGGGGCGATTCTTTCTTACAATCTTTCCAGCTATGAGTTGGAAAGCGAGGTGCACTATGCAATCCTGTATAGAGGATACCTTGTAGCCTCACTTTCCCTTTTTGACTACACCATAAGCCTCCTTGATGCACTGGGCCAGGGAGCGATCTGAGGTCTTTCCTGGGTAAAATTGTTAAGGGTCGGATCCCTGCATGCTCAATCCTGTAATCAGGTGGATCAACATTGGATCCATAGTAATCCACCAATTGAGCCATAGGTGTCCACCATGGTAGCACTAAAAGAGGAGTTTAACGCAAGCGTTAACCTCTTGGTGTTAGCCAAAATGGGGAATATTCATCACATTTAGCATCGTGGACTGTGCCATATCCTTAATCAATGGTTGGGAAACCAAGTGAGGCTTTTTATCGGTGGTCTTTGTCAAGTATCTATGGGGCGCAAACATGGTGTATTTCTTTCTATGTCCAAGGTTGAAGTCACTATTCTTCAGTAGTGGGATCTGTCCCAACTGACTCCCAACTACACGTATTCCTTTCGGGATGTATGTTGTGATTAGATTGTACTTGAAGTCTCATGGAATGTTGTCATGGTTAACTATGCTAGCCAAAGGTGGGACATAATCTGGTAAGATCAACAAGATCTACTTCATATTATCCAGATCATCTCGAAGCTTACTTTGTTGCTCAGTCGCGGGGTTGACATGGATAGAACGACATCCAATCGAAGGGTAAGCCTAGATTCCCTTGGTCGATGATGTTTGTACTCCTTTAGACATAGCTTTAACAACCATAAAATTCTTAAGAACCTCCTCGACGAACGTCTCTAACTTAGTGCGCTCACCTGACATTCTCAATCTTAAACAAGAAGGTCGAGGTAGGCAAATGGATAGGTGGAGTAAACAACAGATGGTGAGGTCTGATAAAACAGCTTGACACACAATCACTTCTCTTCTTGTCTCAGATAATCACGGGTGGAAAAAAGTGGTCCTGGCACAATGTCCGACGGGTTAAATAAGCGAGCGTTGTAACAGATTCTTCCAATGGGAAGGCATGCTTCCATTAATTTGAATCTGTCTGTTATGGCGTGGTCTCAATGTCCCAAACGTTGTCCATCTGCCCATAAATGCATTTCCTAGCCATTTCGGAGTGTCATTCTAATGATCGGGGCACCTCCAATGATCATATAGCTTTGTCAGGGCGAAGTCCCATTCTGTGTGGTTCTACTGTTCCGGTGAGGTTCAAATCCTGCAAACCTGCCTTTTGCGAAGTCTTCCATTTGTTTCTGTAACTTCCTATATTTTTTCCAACTTGGCTTTCTTCTTACTGAGCTTCCTTGCCTTCTCTCCTGTGATCTGAGTCTCTCTAACTGTTTCTGGATTCCTCTTTCCATTCTTATTCTTATCTTCTCCTAGCGTAGTGACTTCACATTATTAATGTGATCTCAAAGGGTTCAAAGTTAATACCTCTTCTCTTATTAATTCTAGGGTGGGCATTCTTCTTCTTGCATGGATAGGTCCTTCAAACCTTCTTGTGTTCTTTCAACTTCGACAACTACTTCTCTTGCGTTATGTTGCTTCGACTTAACTTCTCGTTCTTCTATCATTCGATCTATTTTTCTAGCTATGAAATCCCTAAGTTCTTGCTTCTTCTTTTCTGTAGCTACTTCCTCTGCTTTCCTTTTGATCTGATCCTTCTCGATCCAAGTCTTTCCTAACAAAAGTGGGAATGGGGCATTGTTCTCAACAAACTCAATGACTTCAAATTCCTCTTCAAGCGATGTTCCATGGATGATAACAGGTACATTATTAACTCTTCCACATAGGGTTATCATCTTTCCTTTAAACAAGCCTATCCTTCACAATGAAGGCATCACAATAGGCTTTCCCAAAATTTCCCAAGTGTCTTATGTCATAATATTATCACAATAGGCTTTCCCAAAATTTCCCAAGTGTCTTATGTCATAATATTCACTTGTGTTTCCTTATCCAAGACACAGTTTATGTCGAAGTCTCCTATTCTTGTATTTATGCGTTGTTTTACCTTTAAGATCTCTGGTAAAATGACATCTTTGTAATCATTCATCGATTCTTTCAACTATGATAACATAGTTTGAGATTTCTCTGAGTCATTCTCTTGATGGTTCTTTAACATGCTCTTAGTCTCTTGACTTTCATCACAGTTTTCTTGTCTCATGTTCATTTGTTCAACTTTAGCAATCATCCTTGAACAATCCTCAACTTCATGACCAGCAATTTTACAACAAAGACAAATAGGGCATGTACCAGGGCATTCTTTAGCAAGATGTCTCGGTCTTCTGCAGTTATAACATAGTGTCAATCCTCTCTTTATTTTGTAATTTCCCCAACTTCTCCTATACTGCACACTAGGATCATAGTGTTGGACCTGCAATCTGCAAAAATTCTTTCTAGGTTCCTGCATCAACTTATTAGTCCAAAAATTCTTTTTGTGCATAGGAATAACATATCTTTCTTCATTTCTAGTAGATTCACTTATATAGAATCTTTCTTCCAACTGTGCCCTAGCTTTTAGAATAGGAAAAAATCTATTAAACATACCTAAATTCATTCTTTCGAAACAAAAATTTTCATTTATCTTACTCTTATCAAAGCACAAAGATTTACCTCTTTTAAGATCTTACTTCTTTTCTTCAGATTGGATTTATTTCTTAGCACAGAGCTTCGCAAGTCAAGTAGAGTACTGTGCACTTCAACAGTATATCTACGCACAAAGCTTCTCTTTTCTTTACTTCAGTTCCCAATAATCACAGTTTCAGGTCCCAGCAACAGAACCATTTTTTGGCACAGGGGCAAACCCATGGTTCAACTCTTACATCATACCAACAAAACCCTAACTACCAACCCTTTCAGTAATGCTTGCGAAGCAAGCAAAGTCTCACCTAATGTAGAAGAAGGGGGGGTTACAGGATGCGGGTGTCTGTAACCAAGATGGGACACAGATCTGTGATAATAACACTTCACAAATTACTCTATTAACACTTAGAAGATGATATGCATTAGTTCATTAGCTTTAATAACATTGTATAACATACCCTAATAGAGATCAGTGCAGTAACAAGAAATATTAAGCACTTCAACCACTTAGTACATAACATTGAGTTATATCTACATTCATTCATCCTTAACACAAGTAAATCACTAAGAAACAACATATCTATCTATCATACATAACATTCAAGGCACTAATAAGATTCATAACATAACCAAAAAATCACAAAGAAAACCAAAGACACAAGATATACATGGTTCACCCCAGTGTGGGGATACGCCCACCAATTGCTTTGTCTTCTTTATTATTATTCAATATCTTACATTCAGTTGCTCCTCTGCGCTAAGCCACAGAACCACAATTTTCATAGGACAAGAGATCTACAAACTGAGCACCAGATCCTCCTTCCAAAACTAGGCTTAGGCACAGAGATGACTTTTTTATCAAGAACAAAGCCTTACATACACATTCTTTTGCACAAAGAAACTCAGAACTACTTGCATTCATCCACTTCCCACTACCCTTCTACAATACATTCTTACTTATACTTTTACAATCCCTTACAATAGGGCCTAATCATGGGTAAACCCCATGGGCCGACATCCCATAATGCATTACAAAAAACCTAAAGAACCCCTTACAAATCCTGCAAAATAAGTGAGATCCATGATCTCAGCTCCTCCTGAGTGCTCCTTTCTCGACCAATGTGTCGAAGTCCAAAAAGTGGTCAAACCTAACCAAGGTTTTCTCAAAACTTGGTCGAGGGCCAACAAATCCCTTGAATTGGCATGGAAAATATGAAATATTTTTAAAGTTGAGCATAAAACATGATGTACATGGGTTGTAATGGAGAAACCTTCATATACACATGTTGTATAACTGGATCCCGCATATATTTACAAAAAATTGATTTTTTGAATTTTGACTAAGCAAGATGGGGAAACTGAGTTTGCAGAGGGAAAGCGTAGGCCACCAAATCATGATGCATAGAGTGTAGAAAAAAGTGATATAACATATTCCCCCTAATGTGTGAGGTCATAGGAGCAATCACGATGGCTGAAATACATTACAATTCCTATAAGTGGTGTCACAAACCCCCTACCAATCTAGAGGCTCGCACGACCTCCTGGTCTAGGATCATTCAATTAAGGGAGTTGAATTATCTCTCATTTCCTTATTGAACCCTCAAAACTATACCACATGCCTTTTTCCTTTTCCCTGTGCGCAAATTTGTGTTCACGAGGGTCTTGTCGCTTTAGCAGAGAATTCCACATGACCTTGGGCTAAAACCGTGGGCTAATATTTTAACCCGCAGGAATTTCAGTACTTCAGAGCTCCGGGATTTGGGATTTCTAAATACAACACACAACAATCCTCCCAAACTCTGATTTCACGAATAGCCGAACAACGATGGGGATTAGCAAATCATACTACATGCTTAGATCTATGGCTCACAGAGGTTTCAAGACTTCAGGATTTGGGAGTTTCCCTACTCAAACATGCAATATTTCTGGATGTACGAACTCCAAATTATCATATCAGATGGATTTTGTCCACCTCAAATCAATGACCTACATTTACTCCGTGCTTCGGGCTCCAACGATTTTGGCACCTCAAACCACACAACACTCCAAACCCTCTGGATTAATGAACTAGCAAAGGAATCGATCCATGATCCATGTGTCCCTCTCAATCAATGATTGAGATCTACTCCAGCCTTTGGCCCTTCAGGAGTCCTCGGACCTTAAAAAATTTACACCTTCATTCTCCCAGACTTGTGAATCTCTCAACACGCTTGATCTGTGGACACTTGTTCTCATCTACTAACGGTTCAGATTTACTTTGGATCCTAGAACTTCGAGAAACTTGTCTCCTCCACAATGCACACTCTACAACTATCTAATTTGTGAAGCCCGAAGGGATTAAAGGGTTAACACCTATGCACCTTCTTCATATCTGATGGTAGTGAGAACCTATGGATCCCTCCAAACGGATCTCACCTGCTCGTCCTCCAAACAAAAGGAATTCTTCCCTTTGAGAGTTGAATCTTGCTATCCTTCCTAAACTTTTTCAACTCAAAGGACTTAGACTCATGCACACACCTTGCACTACTTCTCAGTATGGAACCTAAACTATCTTCTAGCGCACACTTGTGTTACTTCTCCTGAGCTTTGAGACTTAGAAAAATCTCCCACACACTCCTTCCACTCGCTCTTCTTGAGACTCTTTCAACATTTCACTAAGTGTTGGCTCTGTGCACACCTTGCACGGTTCTATCCATCAAGATTTTATACTCCAATGAGTATACGTGCACTCCTTGCACTCACTATATGAAATTCTCATTATATCTCCTTAGATATTGATTCTAAAAACTACTCTACCTTCCCACTCCTTGCATGGCCACTGTGCACTCCTTGCACTAGGATTTAAAAAGAGAAACAATTGAAGCTTTTAGAACATCAAAGGTTCATTAATTCAACTATGAAATACACTCGCAGGCATATAAACATAGAAAAACAAGTAACATAACATTACCTAAATAACGTAGAGATAAGAAATATCAGACATGTGAAGCAAATCTCCTATATTATATTTCTTCAAAAAAACATTTACAAAGAGTTCAACAACTCTTCATCTTCTCTTTTTCAGCAACAATCATAACAAGTTTCAACAGAAATGACAATAACTTCAACAACAATTACAATATTCTTCAACAACCTTATTTGGGCATAGATTACACATATTTATATGTGAGGGGCTTCTCTAGCCTTCCCTCCACACTATCTTAGTACTTTCATATCACATTTAAGCATCCTACCACTAAATCGTATTACAATAAATGAGATATTACAGTTTAGATATGAGTCGACGCTAAATATCTGTAGAATTCTACAGGTATTAAAATAAATTGCATCTCCTGGAGCTCATATAATGGCTCAAGATTCTAAAACTTTGAGGGGATTTTAATTACAATATTTTTAAAACATTAAAGTGACGCACTCTCCTTGATGTCCAAAACACTTTTGAATGCCCACACTGGATGCTGAGTTGTCCTCCACCTGGCCTCATTGAATGTTGATGGTGATGCTCCTGCATCATACTCCTCTGGAAAAAAATATTCATGGAATCCTGTCCATGAACTCCTCCACTATCTTTTCGTTCTTCTAGATATTAATTCTAGTTATCCAACTGGCATCTTCTATTGGATGATCTTTCCACTTAACCAGATACTCATAATAAAAATTTATCCTGGTCTTCTTAGCAATCCTCTGGTCTAAAATCTTCTCTATTTATGGCTTCTCTGCTATGGTTATTTGTTGCTTCTAGTGAATCTCCTCTCAATATTCTATCCCTTCTATATCATCCATATTGTAATGGTACAATTCTTCTACATTGAATATTGGCGATACTCCAATGTCCTCTGGTAGTTCAAGCTCATAAGCATTTGTAGATAATTTTCTGAGGATCTTACAAGATCCTATATTTTTCATCTTCAACTTTTTATATTTCCCTTTCGGAAATCTTTCCTTTCTCAAGTGTGCTAATACTTGATCTCCAATTTCAAAATTCACTTCTCTTCTTTTCTGGTCTACTCGACTTTTGTATTTTTGGTTGCTACTATGTAGTTTCCCTTTAATCTGATCATGCAACTTCTGCATTTTTGTAGAAAAGTCCTCTTCTCCTGCACTTCTAAATTCATCTCATCCCAAATCTCTCAACTCTGAAATTCTTCTTGGATTCATCCCATCTACTATCTAGAATGGACTCTTACCAGTGCTTCTATTCAGTGAGTTGTTATATGCAAACTATTCTTGGGGAAGAATTTGATCCCACTGACTATTATGTTCAGTGACCGAACTCCTTTAAAAATTCCCTAAACTTCGATCCACTACCTCATTCTATCCATCTGTCTGAGGGTTCTATGTTGAAATAAAATACAAACTTGTCCCCAGCTTCTTCCACCAGTTCCTCCAAAAGTGTCCCACAAATTTAGTACCTATGTCTAAAACAATGCTTTTGGGAAACCCATGCAATTTCACAATCTTATTTGCTATGTGAGTAGCATCATTGGTTTTATAACATGGTATGAAATGTACCATCTTTGACAATATGTCAACCACCACAAATATTGAATCACCCCCTCTCTGGGTTATGGGCAATCCCAAAACAAAGTCCATACTTATAGCATTCCACGACCGGTCTGGAATAGGAAATGGTTGATAGAATCCAGTGTTTTTTTTCTTCCCTTTAACATATTGGAATATTCTACATATTTACATGAACTTATTCACATTAGACCTCATACCTAGCCAATATTATGAAGAACTCAACTGTGCATATGTTTTATCATGGCCAAAGTGTCCAACCAATCCCCAACTATGTTTCTCCTTTAGAAAATTGTCCCTCATTGAACATTTTGGGATACACAACCGACTTCCCTTGAATAACATTCCATTTTAGATCAGATACTCCATCCATTGATTTGTGTCTCTTAGCAAAGGGTTATCACATTCTTCTTAAGCTTCCTTGAAATCCAGGTCTTCTTGATACATCTCCTTGAGGTGCTCAAATCCTAACGTCTCCACTTGGAATTCTTGCTAGATCAAACATCTCCTGCTCAAAGCCTCTTCAACTTTGTTAGCACTTATGCTAATATTATTAGTAACAAAAGTAAAATTATTCATGAATTCTACCCATTTGACATGTCTTTGGTTCAATTTCTCTTGTATGGTTATAAACTGCAAATCCTGATTGTTAGTATACAAAAAAAAATCATTCAGGATAAGGTAATTCCTCCATTTTTTCAAATCTTGAATTAAAGCATAAAATTCCTTATCATATGTTGAATAATTCCTCTTAACATCATTCAACGTCTCACTGAAATAAGCAACAAGATTATTATCTTGACTTAAAACTGCACCAATGGCTACTCCACTTCCATCACATTTGACCTGGAAAGTCTTCTTAAAATGTGGTAGAACCAAAATAGGTTATTCTTTTATCTTTTACGTCAATGCTCTAAATCCCTTATCAACTTCTTTTATCCAATTAAAAGATCCATGTTCCTTCTTGATGGTCTCTAGTATGGGTGCACAAATACTATTGAAATTCCTGAAGAATTTCCTGTAAAAAATCGCCAACCCATGAAAAATCGTTAATTCAAACACGCTTCTTGGAGAAGGCCATTCTCTTATTTCCCTCACCTTCTCTAGATCCATATTTAATTCATTTGAAGAGATAACAAACCCCAAATACACAAGTTATGTTTTCATAAAATAAAATTTCTTCAAATTAACAAATAGCTTATTCTGCTCTAACCTTCTCAACACCATTTTCAAATGTCTCAAATGCTCCTTTTCAATCTTACTAAAAATTAGGATATCATCTAAATAAACAATCACAAACTTACCAATAAAATCTTTGAGTACTTCATTCATCAATCTCATAAACGTACTTGGTTCATTTTTCAACCCAAATGGCATAACAAGCCACTCATACAATCCTTCATTTGTTTTGAATGTTTTTTTCCATTCATCTCCCTCTCTCATCCTTATCTAATGATAACCACTCTTGAGTTCTATCTTAGAAAAATAACTAGTTCCACTCAAGCAATCCATTAAATCATCCATTCTGGGTAAAGGAAATCTACACCTGGTGATTTTCTTGTTGATGGCTCTAGAATCTGTACACATTCTCCAACCTCCATCCTTCTTCGGACTCAACACAATTCGTACTGCACATGGGCTCAAACTTTCGTTGATCAATCCTTTATCCAAAAACTCTTGGACTTTCTCATTGACTTCTTCATTCGCTTAAGGGGTTAATCTGTATGCTTCTTTGTTTGGCAAACTTGCTCCTGGAATAATCTCAATATGGTGACTAATACTCCTGATGGGAGGTAAATAGTGAGGTAACTTATCCACCACAATATCAGCAAATGCATCCAATAAATCTTGAACTTCTACAAGAAAATCATTCATAGAAGTGCTTCTGAGAATGACTCTTATCTTACCTACAACAACAAACTATATTCTTTGGTGTTTTTTGACTTCCTTTAAGAGTTCCTTTCCACTCATGAGAAGTATACTCAGATTATCTTCTTCTTTGACTCCTTTATCTTTTATTGGCAACAACATATGATTACACCCATTCTTCTCAAGGGTATAATTGTTCTTCCTCCCATCATGGATGAAGTTCATGTCATATTGCCACAATATTCCCAACATAACATTACAAGCATCCATAGTATAACATCACATAAAAATTCATCTCTATAACCACCTATTTTAAACTCAACTTTACATTTCCAAATTATCATGACTTGATGTCCTTTATGCAACCATGATACCTTGTATAGATTCATATGTGCAATCATCTCAAGATTTAGATTTTCCACTATCTCCATGGATACTAAGTAATCAATACTACCACTGTCTATGATCACCTTTCATACCCTATCTCTGGTCTTGCAAGAAGTTATTAATAAGTTGTTCCTCTGGACTCGTTCTTGCACCTCTTTCTCCGGATTTATGAGTACATTCTTCTTTTCAGGACATTCCCAAGACATGCGCCCTATTTTTCCACATGCATACCACTTCACTTCTCCTCCTCTACCTCTTCCTATACCTTTGGGGAAATAATTTCCTCCTCCATAGTGTCCTCCTCCAGAACTTCCTCCTCTCTCTGTTTGACTGTTATATTTTCTATCTTCTCTTCTAGGTTTCTGGAACTTCTCTCTGACAATTCCTCTTCCTTTATTAAGACTCTTTCCTCTGTTCCTTTGGATATACTTTCTAGCCAACTTTTCTTCTACCTTCATGGATACCTGATAAAAATCTTCCATAGTTCTCATTTTCATCATGTTAATCTCATGTTGGATTTCGTACCTCAATCCATTAATGTACCTAGAAACTTTTTCTTCATCATTATCCCTGTTTCCTTCTCTTATGTTCAACTTATAAAATTCTTAGGTATACTCTTTCACTGACAAACCTTTCTGTCTCAGATTCTGAAACTTCCTAAATAGATTTAACTGATAATCTTTGGGTATGAATTTATCCTTAAGCTTAGGTACCATTCTATCCCAAATATTGATTTTGGTCTTACCTTTCCTCCTTCTGTCAGCTTGCAACTCGTCCCACCATAAAGTTACATGTCCCTTCAATCTGGTCACTACATGCTTTACTTTCTTCTCATCATCAATATCATCATATTCAAAGTACTTGTCTAAAGAACTTACCTAGTCAAGCAGTTCTTCTACATTTAAATTACCTTAATACATCATAACTTCTATCTTTTCTCTGGTTCCCATATTGAAAACATTTGTCAGCAGTCGTTCTTCTGTTTCTTTCTCTCCTGCAACTTCTTCCACTTCCACATCTTCATTTTCACTTTCATTGACATCACCAACATGAGGTGTTCTTATTTGCATTGTCTCCATGGCATTCAACCTTGCACGAAGTTGTCTCATTTATTCTTCCATGGTTGCATTGACTACAGGTCTCCCTCTGCATATTCTTGGCAACATGATTCTAAATTTTATTTTTCACACTGAGCTTAATTTTCCTACTCTGATACCATTTAGTGAAAACCCCCACCACCTCCTAGGTCTAGGATCGTTCACACTAAGGAGATGGATTAGCTCTTGGGATCTTGTTGAACCCTCAAAATAGTCTACCACATTCCTTTTCTCTTTTCCCTACGTGCAAATTACGTTCGCAAGGGTATTATCACGTCAAGGGAGAAGCCCACGTGACCTCAGGACAAAACTTGGGACAAACCTTCAAATGGTGGGAAATCCAACACTTCGTAGTTCTGGGACTCAGGAGTTCCAACCACAACACACATCAATTCTCCTGAACGTTGAATTCACGAATAGTCGAACAATGACGGGGATCAACGGCCCACAATACATGTCGAGATCCATGGATCATAGAGATTTTGGGACTCTAGGCTTCGGGAGTTTTACCGACTCCAACATGAAATTCCTCTAAATGTGCAAACTCCGAACTAGAAGATCGAATGATCGTCGTCCGCATCAGATCGATGGTTTCTTGTTACTTCGTGCTCCGAGCTTTAGATCTTTTCATGCCACAACACATCAAATCATCTGGAGTTCCGACCTAACAAAGGGATAGATCCATGATCCATGTGTCCCTCTCAACAGATGGTTGAGATCTACGATGGCCTTTGGGAGTTCTTAAACCAAAAAACTTTTCACCTCTGTTCTCCCGATTGCCAGACTTCTGAACCACCAACAATATTCTGACATGTGGCCTTGATGCCAATGGTCAGGATCTGCTATGGGCTTCGAAGTTTAGGTATTTTTACTTTCTCTTCCATCAACTCTTCAATTTATCTAGATAGCCAGACTTCTGGACCACACTTGATCTGTGGACACGTGTCCTCGTCTACTAACGGTCTATATTAACTTTGAATCCCAAGACTTTGGGAAACTTGTCTCCTCCACAACACACACATGAAAAATACTGAACTTGTGAAGTCCGAAGCCATTAAATTGTTAACACCTATGCACCTTCCCCAAATCTAATGGTTGTGAAAGGTTTGGCTTCCTCCAAATGGATCTCGTCTACTCATCCCTCCAAACAAAATCAATTCTTCCTTTTGAGAACTAAATCTCGCTATCCTTCCATAGATTTGTCAACTTTGAAGGACTTAGGATTTGGAACATGATTTGCACTACTCCTCCTAAGCTTTAGACTTAAAACATATCCCACGCACTCCTTCCGCTTGATCACCTTGAGACTCTTTCAAAGATTCTCTAAGTGTTTACCTTGTGCACACCTTGTAAGGGTTCTCTCCTTCAAGAATTTATAATGAAACAAGTATATGTGAACTCCTTGCACTCACTCTACAAAATTCACTCTATAACTCCTGAGCTATTGAGTTTTAGAATGAATCTACCTTTGCACTCCTTACATGGCCACTATGCACTCCTTGCACAATGATTTTAGAAGAGAAATAATTGAAACTTATAGAACATCAAAGGTTCACTCATTCAACCATGAAATTCACACACAGGAACATAAACATAAAAACATAGATATCATAACATTACCCAAATAACTTAGAGATAAGAAGACTCAGACATTTGAACAATTATACTCTATTATATTCCTTCAACAAAACATTTATGAAGAGTTCAATAGCCTTCAGCTTCTCTCAACAACAGTTCTCTACAAATCTCTTCGGCAAGATAAGAAATAAACTTCAGCAGCCTTAACAACAACTTTCAACATCCTCCTTTGGCATAGATAGCATACATTTATACATGGAGGGGATTCTTGAGCCTCCCTACCGACTACTCTAGTGATTTCATATCATAATTAAAACATTCTATCACTAATCTTATTACAAATAAGCATTTACAGTATAGATATGAGTTGATGCTCTAGATTTCTACAATCCTACAGGCATTAAAGAAATTACAATCTCCTGGATTTTTTACAATGGATCTTGCTTCAAAATCTTACGGTCCTTTAATTACAATACTTTAAAAACATTAAACTGACACACTCTCCTTGGAATCCAAAACCAATTTGAATGTGCATGTTGGATGTTGAGCTCTCCTCCACTTGGCCTCATTGAATGTTGATGGTGATGCTCCTGCATCAGAATATCAACAAGACATATGAATTAATGTAGCAAATTAGGATTACAATTTTAAAAAATGCATGACATTTTCAAAAAATTATATAATATTAAAACACAACGGAAAGTTACATACCACAAAAATGTGTTAACCCAGGAGCACCATGAATTGTCCATGCAAGTATTCCATGGAATTGAAATTGATTTTTCCCTATTGGTCTAGAGATGTCATACATAGTGATTCCATCCCATAACTTCAGTAACTCATCGATAAGAGTCTCAATATATACATTCATATATTTAACTTGGCACTTACCTAATTGGTTCAACATACATTAATTATATTTATTTACATGTCCTTATATATAAAAGACATAATTATCATGCATGAAACAAAGAAATGAAATATTATGTCATACTTTCA
>CBVK0102296110.1:0-12471 GCA_900067695.1 Picea abies | reverse complement strand
TTATGTAGATAGGTTGGTAGAGGGAAAATGCATGCCTACAACATACATGCATCACCATTACTCAGCTCCATGTTTTGGAATTAGCCAAGGAATAATTATCTAGGAGTAGAGGGATCATTGCATAATGAGGCTTACCTCTAGGAAGGGCACAAATCCCAAGGAGTTCATTCATTAGATTGTGTTCAATTCAAATGCTCAATGCATGCATGTTATCCCATTGGGAACACTATTATTGGTATTGTTATCCATGCATGAGGGCACACTCACCAAGGACAATACGGTTAGTTTTTTTAAGTATTCCTACATGCATTATATATTCTTTTTGCCTCTTTCTCTATAAAATAGAACTAGGGCACACCAGCAATAACAATGTATGTTTCTTCTTTCAGTAAATAGAACATAGATGTAGTATCGATATTTTCATATTTTGTGTTTGTTGTTCATATTTCAACTAATATTCATTTTTATATTAATGTATTCATAGGTTGCAATTTTAATAGGAATTTTTTGTGTTTTTTACCTACCTATAGTTTATATTAATTTTCTAAGTGAAGAATCTTCTTGCCATCGTCTCAAAATAAAAATGGTATTAAAAAACATTCATTGAAATATTCCAAGACTCTGTTCATGGAGAGATCACATAACTATGAGAGGTTATTTTTAGAGGGTTTAAGTGGATGTGATGCCCAAGAGTCTTTAGTGAATGAAGAGATTCAGTCTTGAGAGAAGATGCAAAGTGAGATGCCCTAAGACCTCTAGTGATTGGAGTGTTGAAATTTATTTTTTCTTCAAGTTCATTTTGTTTGTCTTAGCCATGTATTAGGAATTATAGTGATGACCAATCTCAATCTCTGAGAGTGTCATAGGTTCTAAGCTCTAGGTTTGTTTTTGGTAATATTTGATATATTTTTTGGTAAAGAACATGACCCTATTAGAGGTAGGCTAAATGATGACCACAATGAACACAAACTTTCTTGTGAATAGTATCTATGCTAACACTACCATTTGATCTTAAAGTAATACCTAAAACTACTTCTAATTGGATAAGGGATTTTCTTCCTCGAGCATATGGAAAAAAATTAATGGCCCAAGACCCAAAGGAATCTAGTAGGAGAGTCTAACATAACACATGTCTGGTTTTCCCTATATAATGGTGATGGGCCAAACTTCCTTAAATAATGGTGATGAGTTAACCTACATTTACAGATGACATTAAATAATGACTATCTTCACTACTAATTGACTACTAATTTTATTTACCAAATTTAAGGACAATATTTTTTTTAAACTAACTAATTGTTTTTCAAATTTTATTATACTTCTATAACTTTTGTTGTGTCTTTCTACCATAATAATTCATTTTCCTTCCATAATTCAAATTATGATACTTTTCTGATCCGAGAATGATGTAACCTTAGCTTCATCATGTCATTGTTTATCTCTCATCTCAGCTTGAAATTTCTCCAATTGTACTAGTCAATCATCTCGTTCTATATCGATTCTTACCTTTAAAGTTTTATTGACAATTTTTAATTCTGTGATTTCCCAAGTAACTTAACCCTTTCCATCTCATGATGTGTGTTTGCCTTTGTTCATCTTCTCGTTTTTTCTTATTTCTCTTCCTTTTGTTTCATGTTTTTTGAAAACGCTTACAGTTTTTTTTGCTTTCAAAACATTTTAGGAAGCTAGCATATGATAATTCTTGTGTAGGTTTTCATAGTTAAGCAACATGTTGCTTAGTTTTTGTGGAATTAAATTGTGTTTGAGTTTATGAAACATCTAACGTTTTGAGTGGACACTCTTCCCATTATCACAGATACATAAAGCATTAACTATGATAAACCAAGAAACAAAAAAATTAAGGAAACAAAATAAGGAATAACCACTAGAGAAAATCATTAAATATAAAGATAGATATTGGAAATAAATTAAACATTGGAAAAAAATTAAAATATTTAAATATTAAAAAAATAACCAATCTAATGAGCATAGAGAAAAATCCTAGATTGAAGAACAAGAAAATTAAAATATGAATTAAATTAAATCCTTCGATTCCAATAGTGAATTAAATCATTTGCAATTATGTTTCTTGTAATGTTTGTGATTCGTTGTGCACTTTGAAGGAAGAACAAATCTTGTAGTATTAGTTGTATTTCTATTAATTGTTTGCAGATTTATGCTCTGTGTCAAGTAATATTCAGTGCTACAGTCTTGTTCCGCTATGTCAAGAAAGTAGTATTTTAGAGCTACGGGTTGTTTCTTTGCATCACTAGCACACTACAAAGATTTTGAAACATGTTGGTACCTCTCCTTCTCTCTAGTCTATAAAGACAAAAATTTTGAATATTTTACAAATGATTCTTTTTTTTGGTTGAACCTATGGACTTACAATGGATGCTTGACCCATTAAATGAGATTGATTATGACATTTGGGAAAGTATAATAATTCCTCTTCTTTGGAGAAATGGTTAGTTGATGTGCCTGGAGAAAACCCTTCCTTTTGATGTTCAAGGTATGATTCCATTGATTTCTCATTTCGACATTTTTGGATAAAGTATGTGGTCCTATATTCTAACATATTTCCTATATGATCCTTCCAAAAAAGGTGATTAATGCTGATATTTTATCTTTAATCAAGTTCATATTCAATGTCCATTGGAATCTCTTCCATTGTTTATTATAGATGATTCACAATATGTTTTAGTGGATCTTTCTCTTTATGATGTTGGTCAATTATGGATGCACTACATTCGACAACTCCATTCTCAAGGACAAATTATGCCAATCTTTGCATACCGATGTGTTCTAGTGGATCTTTCTTTTCCACAATATGATGTTACTCCTATTGTCTTATTGTGACTGGGCAAACCAATTTTGATGACAAGGAACTTGTTTGTGACTTGGATAGATCCCAAAACATAGAATTATATTTGGGTCTACTCCACTACCTTCAACAAATTCATTCTCAAGGATGGCTTGTGACAATTTTGTACCCTCAATAAGTCGACTTGTTGACATCTTCATAAAACCTTTGTTAGAGGCCACCTTCACCAACTTATCGAATCATATTGGTGTCAGAGATATGAAATTCAGAGGGGATTATGGAATATATTCATTATATATCTCATGTTCCCCATTAAGGGTATGAAAATCTTGTGATGTAATGTCTTCTCTTTGTGGCCTCTTGTTCAAATTAAGAGGGGTTTTTGAATACAAGGATGTAATCTTCATTTTTTTCTAAAATTGACTTTATATTGAATTGGGTATATATAAACCCATTTTCATTTGAATTTAAAATACAATCACCCCTAGATTGAGTTGGTTTTTCATACATCCACACTCATTTACAACCATGACAAACCTTATTTTGAGTTGGGTATTTATAAACCCACTCTCAGTTTTGTATGTTTCCCACGACCAATATTATATTGAATTGGATTTATAAACCCATTTTAACTTAAATTTTGGTAACAAATTGACCCTATATTTAATTGGAAATCCATACACCCACTCTCATTTGCAGATAAGACTGAGTTTATGTTGATTTTCATACTTATAAACACATTGTCATTCATATTCATCATTTTTCTCCATGAAATTTAACATAAAGGGGGACGTTGAGAATGGTGTAAGCTTCAATTTCAATCATGACTGACCCTACATTGTATCATTTATTATATTTAATCTTGTTTAATGCTAGGTTGGTCCATGTAAGCTCACAACCCCTCTTGGGGAAAGCACCCTACACCCATCAATTTGTGTATATATACACCAACTCTCATTTGTAATATTCATTCAAGGGGATTACTTCACATATTTAATAAAGTGTTTTTCTCTCTTATGTTTGGGTTATTTTTCTTTCTAGAGCATTTATGTATGGATTTTTCCTCTCTCTACTGCACTTATATTTGGTTTATTTTCTCTCTCTACAGTAATGTAACTATATTGTTGGTTTATTTTATTTAATGTAAAATTAAATTTTCTTTGGTTAGTTTTATTTGATCTTATCTCTTGTGAATCTCAACAAGACTTGTGAACCAACAAAAAATATTAACCACAAATGACTCACTTACTAAATATCATAAGAGTGTCTATCGATAAGCATAGGAAAACAATAGGGGAAGTGTTGGTCAATTCAATGATTTGTGGCTAGGGTTTCTTCAGGTAAGTCGTATCTGTCACCTTCATGGCCTCTAGTTTGGGGGGAGGATCTCCCCCAAAATCATCATCTTCCCATGATATCGCATCCTTTCAATCTCTTCTCTCCTCCTATACAAAAAAAGTGAAATTCCCCCCTCTGTCTCATTTTTTAAAGAAGATCAATGAGATCCCAAAAGTACCAGTGAACCCCTCTACCTCTCGCCTTTTTTCCATTCAGCTAGATGAGAATGGGATGATCAAAAAATTTATGGGGTTGTGGCCCTCTCCAAGAGAAATGGCACGATGACTGGATCAAAACTGGAAGAAAATGATTCAAGGGAAAATGTCCTTTATGTTCTGTGGTAAGGGGTTCTTCATCTTTCTCTTTGAAAATAAATCTGACTGAGACATGATCTTCAGAAATGGCCCCTATTTCATGCACTCAAGGGGAATGTACCTAAAACATGGACTCCATATTTTAGTCCAGAAAATAACATCCCATCAGCATTTCCAGTATGGGTCTGTTTTCCCTTTCTTTCACTACACTTCTGGAATGAAGAAACCCTGGAAAATATTGGGTAGATTCATTGATCAATTTGAACCATGAAAATTCCTTCAAGCTTGTGCTTGCCTATGTGTAGAATTAGATCTAGAAAAAGGATTACCAGAGTCCATCCAACTCACCCTGGATAATTGGTCCTACATCCAGATAGTGGATTATGAACAACTCCCATTCAAGTGAAAATCATGCCATGAGTACAACCACTTTGAAAAAAATTGTCCCAAGCAAAAGGTGGATCAACCAGAAGAAAAATAACAGGATCAATGGAAACAAGCCAAAAGAAATAAAATCCCCAACAAAGCGGCAACACATCAGCCGAAGAGAAGAGCGATCTTCATATCTTCTTATCCAAACAAAGGAAATTCCCTGATGGTGGGGGGTCATGAAGAAGAAAGCAATAAAATCAAGTATACAACAATAGAAAATCTAGAGGAAAAAACTGTAGACTCAAAGGAAAAGGAAGTAACAGAAGAAAATCATATTCATCAGGAAAAAGAATCAAATCTTCCACTAGATCATCTTGAGCCGGAAGTAAATCATCATCAGGATCCTTCCCCTAGTATGAACCCCCCCAGGTTTCTTCATATGTATCGGTAATTCTATAGGAAGATAGTGAGGAGAATTTTGGGGAAGATCTGGATTTGGAGATCAATAAGAGCTCCAAATTAACAAAGGTGGGTTGAAAAACTAATCGAAATAGAATGGAAAAATATGCAACTCGAGATAAATAATTGGGAATTCATACCACCTTGGAAGAAGTATTAAAGAAATACGTGAAATATGGAAAGGAACCCCCTTCTAAGGGGAATTCTCAACCCTCTAAAGGGGGTGCATCCAAATCCACAAGTAAGTAATGAAGATAGTCTCTGGAATTCTAGGGGTTTGGGATAAAAAGAAAAAAAGGAAGCTATGGGAAAGTTAATTAAGCCAGAAAATCCCCAAATCCTCCTAATCCAGGAGACTAAAATGCAAGGGCCAGAGGCCCTTCGTGAAATTCAACAAATTTGGAAACCAAGTGCAGGAGTAGCTATTAGTGCAAGAGGAGCCTCAAGGGGGCTTTGTACCATGTGGAAGACAACGAACTTCCATGAAGAAAGAAGATCTGAAGCATCTCACTGAGTTATGGCCCAATTGAAACATCTTCCCTCATGTAAGTTTTATCCTATCATCAATGTTTATATACCTAATAATTATTGGGAGAAAGTAGAATGTTGGGAGTCCTTGTTGGGTATCAAAGATATTGGGTTTTGAAAAAATGTATCATAGTAAGCGACTTCAACAAAATGTTTCATATGAAAGAAAAAAGAGGTGGCTCAATATTAAGAGATCCTTTTAGGGAACGCATGGAAGACTTGGTCTCTCACATGGATCTTTTTTATGTCTATCCCAACAAAGTAAAATACACTTGGAGCAACAATCATACTGGAGTAGGCCACATTGCAGCTAGGTTTGATCGTTTCCTTATCCACATCTCTTTGTTATCCCTTCGAGATAAGATATACTCACATATAATTCTCGGGGGTCTCTCTGATCATCTCCCTATTTCTTTATCCTTTGACAAAGAGGAAAATTTCGTCCCAATTCCTTTTCGGTTTAATCCCCTATGGTTGGATTCCCCTTATTTATTCCCTTTTCTCTCCAATGTATGGAATCAATGGGTGTATGGATCCCATATTTTCAATTTGGAGAAAAATCTAAAATGATCTAAACATGATATAAAGGAATGGGTAAATAATCCTCCCCCCTCCCCTAGGGACAAAGTAGAAAATTGTAAAAAGCAGTTTGATGAATTATAGAGAAATATGGAAACCAAAGAAATAAATGATATCCAAGTATCTCAGAAGAAAGAAGTTTTTCAAAAATATATGAAGGCTCTCAAAGATGAAGAAATTATTTGGAGGCTGAAATCAATATCTCTATTGCTCTAGGTAAGGGAAAAAAACACCTCCTTCTTTCACAAGAAGGAAAAGGATCTACAATGTAGAAACAAAGTGGAACATATAAAGTCACAATCAAGGGATATCATTACCTCCTTTGAGGAAATTAAAAAGGAATTTTCAACTCATTTTTGGAATATTTAAACAAAGGATGGATAATACAATCAAGAAAAGAGTGATCAATTTATAGAACATATCCCCGCCTTGATCATAGAGGAGGACAACATAGCTCTAAACAAGGAGGTTTTTGTTGAAGACATTCAAGAATCCATCAATTAGTTTGAACCAGACAAAGCACCTAGTCCATATGGCTTCACTCTTCACTTCTACCTAAATTGTTCGACAATTATCAAGATTGATTTCATTCAAATGATTAGATATGTTTAAAAATATTGTAGGATGGGTGGTGCCACAAACTCATATTTCCTAGCCTTGATCCCAAAGGAAAAAAATACCTCTTCCTTTGATAGGTTCCTCCCCATATCTCACTGTAATGTTTCATACAAAATCCTAGAAAAAGTCATTACAAACATATTGAAGCCAATATTACCCCGCCTCATTCTCCCAAATCTAGGAGGCTTCATTGAAAAAAGGAAGATTTGGGACAATATAACTCTGGTCGAGGAGGTGATTCACACCAATTTCAAAAATGGAGAAAAAGGTATGGTTATTAAAATAAACATGACAAATGAATTTGATAGAGTAAAGCATAGTTTCCTTATTGAAGTTTTAAAAATGTTTGGCTTTAATAAAAAAAATTGTCTCTTGGATCAAAGCATGCATCTCCACTCCATGGATAGCTCATTTAATAAATGGTAGGCCTACCCACTTTTTAAAAGTATCTAGAGGCTTAATACATGGATGTCTGCTTTCTCCTATGTTGTATGTACTAATGAGAGAATCTCTTAATAGAATATTAGAACATGAAACAAGAACATGCTCCAACCCAGGTTTGAATATTGCAAGAGGAGTCAGGAGAATAAATCATTCTCAATTCATTGATGACACCCTGTTGCTTGGTGATTCTTCTCGAATTATGGCCAATCGATTTAAATTGGTTTTAGACTAGTATGGTGAAGCCTCAGGAGCAATTATAAACAAAAACAAGAGCCAAATATATGCATGAATATAAAATCAAGCACGCTATCGAGAATTTCCAGTCTGTTGCGATTTCCTTTCTCAGTGGATTGGAAATTATTCAAATACTTAGGCACTCCAATTTGCCTAAAATATCTCCCAAGGGAGGCGTGGCAGGTTATTCTACATAAGATAAAATACCAATTCAAAGTTTGGGGAGAAATATGGTTGAATCCGACAGGTCATTTGGTTTTGGTGAAATCACTCTTAACTTCTTTCCCCATCTTCCAATTCTCAACTCTATTATCTCCAATGGGTATAAAAAATGAAATGGCTCATATAATCCACAAATTCCTCTGGAAAGGGGGTAAATATAATGAGAAAAAATTTCACATGGTCAATTGGACTACAATCTCTACACCTAAAGAGCATGGTGGGTTAGGATATTGGGACCCTAAAAAGATAAATATTGCATTAGGGGAAAAACTTCTCTAGAGATTGATATATGATGGTGATGACTGGTGGAAGAAACAAATTTTCCAAAAATACTTAACAAGAAATCGAAGAAGATGCTTGGACATAGTTCTTGAGAAGCATTCAGGCTCTCCTATCTGAAAGATAATAAGATCCTCTCTTCCTATCCTGCGAGATCATCTTTTCTAGTGTCGGGGGAATGGAAGCGAAATTAAACTTTGGGAGGAATGCTTCTCTTCCTTTAGTAAATTAATAGACATCCCTTTCCTGGACCCTGTTCGGACCTGGCTTACAAATCAGGGAAACTATTCCCTTTTTGACATCTATGAATGGCATAACAATGGATATTGGAAGGGGTGGAACTTGGGAGAAGTCCCTCCCAATATTATCCAAGATTCTCAATCATTTATCTTGCTTATCAATGGGTCGACTCTTGTTCATATTCATATTCAGTAAAGGAAGGATACAAGCACCAAATCAAGCAAACCTAGCTTCAAGAAAAGTCCAACATATGGAACGAGATATGGAATATATATGGGCTCCCAAAGATTAATATTTTTGGATGGAGATTAGCACATAATAAGATGCTTATAGGAGAAATTTTGCTCAAAAGAGGGATTATGGGACCGTTTAGATGTGCACTATGCAGAAAAGATTCTGAATCATCACCACATATCTTCTTGGATTTTGTTTTCTCCAAACATGTAATGCATCTGGTATATTCAGAATTGATGCATAAAATTGTATGGCCTTCAACGTGCAGAGTCATGATAGGGAAATGGATTAAAATCTATAAGGGATCCTTTACAAACAAATTGGCCTTTCTCTGTGTCTGGAAGGCATCCATTAAATTTGTTTTCTAGAAAATATGGTTGGCAAGGAACAAAGCCATTAAAAAAAAAAATGGATTCCCCCCCCTTTTGTAGCTGCTCATGTGATGGGTCAGTTGGGGGAATATCTCTCTTCACAAAGAATAAAAGTTGAGAAAATTGAGCAACTAGAAAAGGAAAAAGATATATGGATGTCTGAAATGAATGTCAAAATCATCCTTCCCCCCCAAAAGTCCTCAAATATCATTCTGGAAGCTTCATATTTCACCTCAAGAATACAATCTATGGATATCTTCTCAAGCGAGATTCATCCTATGTTTCGATAGGGCTTCAAAAGACAACCCAAGGGAGGCAGGTACGGGAGGGGTGTTCTATTTCCCTTAAGGAAATTGATTTCTATAGTTCTCCTGGAACTTGGGCAAGACTTCAAACAATATGGCCGAATCCTATGTGGTTTATCAAGGGATTTTGTTAGCACAAGAAAAAGAAATGAATCATATAATAATAGTGGGTGATTCAAAAAAAACATCCATTACTTTTTTCTGGGAACCAATCCTAAAGATTCCAAACTTAAGAGAATTATTGGTCGATCGAAGATACTCTTGACCTCCATTCAAGTACAGTTCTTTCATATTCTAAGAGGAAATAATCGGGAAGCAGACAGGATGGCTAATCGGGAAATCGACATGGCCCCTATATCGTTGAGTGTCCAAGGGTGGGTCTCCTTCGTAGCTCCTCCCTATGGAAAAGACCCCACTAAAACATTGGGCCAGTCAGGCCCATGGAGAATAAAGGGAGACATGTGGATATATCATGAAAAGAGGGGATAGTTATGTTTGGGAAAGGAGTGACAGTACCACCACCTTCTCATGGCTTGTGGGGATGTGTAGGTAGCGCTTGGAATTGGTATTGTCCTAAAAATTGAGTGGTCAGTTTCCCTACTTCTTGAGTTCTTATCCCTGTGGGAATTCACTACTAATTGTACTTGCATCTCCAGGCCAACTCAAGTGATAATATATTTCATGACAAGTGAAAAGGTTTCAATCATGAAAGGAAGTGAGGTAAATTAGATAGTATAGTCCACGATAGCTTTGTTAAGACCTCTGGTGCATGGGAATATCTTCAGCAGCTCGAGTTCATGCATCCTCGCCTTTTGAGGTTCTATTAAGGATGGGAGAATGTCACTGCGGGTTATTATCAAGGAGCTAGAAGCAGAAGACCTGTCAATTGATAAAAAATTCCAAGGCTCGGCCTGTATATGGAGTATAAAATCGAGCACCTGGTGGTTAGGCGGAGAACCACATTTTCCACTTTATTTTTCTCAATGGTTTGAGGAAAGCACAAAGAGGTGTGAATTAACTGAAGTACAAGGTACAATTAGGAAGATTGCAACAACAATTTTGTTTATTGGGATAGATTCTCAGAATTCATCTTGTCTATGGATAGTTCATAAAACTCTATGGTGGCTTGCAGTGGTGGTATTCCAGTGGCTTGGCGAAGGGGATCCTACCCCTATGATGTCCATTGGAAACCAGTAAAATAATTTGGTCAACTTTATGGTCAGTTTTCTTGGTCTCCTTTTCATTTCGGCTGGGTTCCAGTTAGAATATTTATCTACGTCCAATACTATTGTTAATCAAAGTGTGCTTTGGAATTCATCTCCTTTCTCCTGCTTCCTAGAATCTTAGTTGGGCCTTTGTGAGTTTGGTTGGTTACTATCGAGAGGTGACTTTTTAAATTATAAAATTTAATCCCTACTCTCAATTTCTCACCATGGAAAATGGGAAAGCGCCTCAAAAATATCGAGAGCTCAAAGATGAGGAGTTGGTGGAGGACAATTTTACCTTTTCTCACTGACTTTCTCTCAAAGTGTACTCTCATAGTTCGACTCTTTACTTTGTCCTAGAAACTTTGGTACAACATAGAGTGCTCATTGGACAACTCCAGAATGAAGTGGACTTTCTTCATAGATAGGGAGCGTCAATGCAAATAAAATTGGAAGCAAGGGTGTCATCCTCAGAGCCCTCTGTCCAGAATCTGGATGGACTAGAACACAACAAAGATGAGAATAAAGTGAAAATGATGTTTCCAGTTTTGAATGTGGTTGTGGTGTCACCAACAAATGAAGAAGTCATCAAAACAAAAATGTAGTCTAGCATTTCAGGATTTTTGCAAAGATATGTACTGTGTAGGGTAAATATTTATGAATTCTGAATATTTTGGACTCAACAAATATGGATAAGAATTATAGGACTATCATTTTTATCAATGTAATAGACAGTAATATGCCGCTAGATTTTCTCTACAACCAACACTTCCCTATCTACTCAATGACCTCAGTCGCACCTTTTTATTAATAAAATTTTCTCTAGTTTGTGTAAAACAAATACTAGCACAAGAGTGTCATTGTTAGTAATGATACAACATGAACAATAAATTATCCGCTTTATCATTAGACCATAACCTCATGTTCAAGCGTTTTTCTTTCAAAATATTGATGATCACATATCTCATTTTCCTCTTTCCATTATAAGAGGTTGATTAAATGTTCTTTGCTAACATTAACATATAGATAAGATACCCTAAATCATTGAAGGTATAAGATATTGATTAAATGTTCTTTAGGAACATAAAGAACATTGACACACAGATAAGCTACCCTAGATCATGGAATGTTGTGATTTAGATCATGGAAGGTTTTGATTTAGTACTAAAGAGGAGTAAAATGCATGTTGTGTGTATGTTACCCTAAGGAATTAAAGGTAAATGCAAGTTGTATATATGAAAGATGGGAAGTCATATATCTTTGAGAAACAAGAAAAATAAGAAATTTTTTAAGTATATTAATATTTGTGATATGATTTAGGTTTTTAAAATAAAAAGCGTTAATCTCCATTTAGTAGGTTGATGAATTTGTATAAATTTATTAATATCTATTAGTATGATAACAATATCAAAAAATTATTGTTGATTGACAATTAAGTTATGATAAGTTTTCCAACTGTCTAGAAAATAGACAAAGTTTATTATTTGTTTTTTTAAGACAATCAATAACTAAATAAAATAATTTGAATTAGACTTGGAACTAAATTGATTGACTAACAACATTAAAATATTATAACAACATGTAAGTCACATTTATCAAAACCTCATAACTCAATCTAGATCAAAACATCCATATAAATAAGAATCGAGTGTCTACATTTTGAACCGGGTCACTTAGAACTAACATATTACCATTAAGATTTAAATAACATTCTATGTTTAATATTTAAACCTAATAAAGAGAATAGAAAACTTTATCCCGCCATTCATACATGTCTTATAAGACAAGAAAGAAGGAACACATATAACACTTATTAGGATGTTAATTTTGTTGAGATTTGGGTACCTTGGAAAGTAGTCCCCTTGTGGTTTTGGGCCTCTAACCACAAGAGGGAGATGTTTGTAC
>CBVK0102296104.1:0-16232 GCA_900067695.1 Picea abies | reverse complement strand
TTCACAAAATGATCATCCTTTCAATATTTTCTATGCATAAGATGAATATATTGGCTCAAGAAGTAAACCATTATAGATATATTTTCTTGAAAAATCTATTCACAAAATGATCATCCTTTCAATATTTTCTATGCATAAAGTAAGATAGAGAATGCATACCATATGAAGTATATAACTTATTTGAAATAACGGAACATCATAATTAAGTATTAAAGAAAAAACACATATAATATTGCAAATTTCTACTCAACAAGATGATGGATTGCTAGTGTTTATATATAATTTCAAAAAACAAATGAACAACATCCATACCTTGCACAAATTTGTGCAATATTACACAACTCATGAAAACCTTATTGAATGAAATATTCTCTAACTACCTTGTGAATAATGAGTTTTTTTTTTTTACTAGATACTATTTGTGTTCCTCTATATTATTATAGACTTACTTGAGAGGAACACCATTCCAAAATTTAAGCAACTATGGAGTCAAAAAGAGGACCTTTGGATTTTTGAGGTATCTCTTGTGGCTAAGAATGGAATAATGTAATGCTTTATTTTGTTTTACTATCAAGATAGAATAATTTTTATTATTTTAGGGAATTTGAAACAAATAACCCATTTATTTGAATGATATTATGGTGATGAAATATGAACTTTTATTAACTAATTAAGTTTAAACAATGGTAATTGAATGGATGATTTATAAGTTATATGATATCATAGATGAATTAAATATACATGAACATACATAGTGATAATAATTTTTATGATTTTGATAATTTCAAATGAAAATGCAAATACACTACCACACAAATGTTATTAAGGGTTTACTTAGTGTTAAAGGAAACCACAAGGGTGCATTGACTTGGGATTGCATCAACATTGTATTGGAATCTAGATTGAGTTACGGAATAGCAAAATTTATGCAATTAAGTTATATTTTGATTTGGATTATAGAAATCACTAATGCTTTAATTGCATTGTGGGTAGGAAAAGTGAACATGCTTGTCGATTGATCCACACATGGGTAATGGGGTTGTATGGAAAACATATTGAGTAAGGAGAGGAAGAGAAATATCCTTGTTTCCACCTATTGGCACTCCTTCTATGGCTTGAGTTGAAAACTTAGACACACTCTTACTTTGATATTGCACATTTCCATGAGGGTAGGATATAAACTCAGTCACTCATGAGGATTAGCTAAAATCCATGCAATAAGATGATAACATTATTCCTCAATTACCATTAGTTTCTCAACAAAGGGAAACAAATATGAGTTAACAATGTCTCTATTATTGCACCATTTGCTCACCAAGAAAAGTTGGATACTTGGAGGGCATGTTGATCCAAATTATATTGGGAATCTAATAATATAAAAAACAACTATAGCAGGGAACATATAAGTACAATGAAACTCAACTTTATTAATGAATAAAATAGCAGAATATTATATAATACAAATTGGTTAGAATGGTGGTAGCTTAACTCTAAAGAGAAAAAGATGTGCTTAGCTCTAAAGAAAACAAATGTGTTCATTCGTAAAAGATATTACAAGTGACCAAAAAAGTGACCTTGTTGTCTATATCATGAAGGGCTTATAATATATCCTTTTACAAATGAGAGGACTCATATATATATAGTACTTACAAATACTTTTTCACTGGTTTCACTTATTTTAATATTATTATAAGTTTTATCTTTTTTATCTGATTTTAAAAATACCATAGGTTCATAAGCCACCAATGGTAAAATCTAATTAATAGACATTCAAACATATTTTTACTATTTTATTATTATTATTTATTGTATTTATCTCCATCTTTCAAATACCATGAGTGTATACTATGGTTTATCAAAACCACTAGCTTGATGTGATTTATAATAATATTAAAAACAATAATAAAAAAAAAAATTACACATAAAAACAAGACTAGAGGGAAGGGGTGTCATTTCTTGAGGCTTGGATGAGCTTGCTAAAAGTAAGGGTTTCATTGCTTAAGATTTGAATGAACTTGTTAAATATTTAGCTTGAAAAATCAGACTTAATGTGACCTTTCAACCTTTTTGGGGGATTGAGGCTTGGATGAACTTATTAAAACTTTAGCTTGAAAAATCAAGCTTAATGTGACCTTTCAACTTCTTTTGGGTATGATGTTTGGATGAATTGAAAAATTAGATTTGATGTGACCTCTCAATCTTTTTTGGACTTGGACAAGGGTGTTCTCACAATTTATTTTTTATGGCGTACAATAAGGAAATAGTTCACTGCCAACTCTTACATCCTATATCCTATTCCATGATTATTTTCTTCATAAAAACATGCATTCTAAGATATGAGATGTTGCACCAAATATTTGAAGCACGCTAAAACATGATGTACACTTTAATAATTCTAGTAATTTTTGTGCTATGATAAGTCTAGTAATTTTTGTACTATGATATTCTAATTTTACTTAAGTCTATCCATATATTTGAGCTTGTTAATTTTTTTTTATAAGATTTGAGCTTTTGTTAAAAAAGTGAGAATGGTATTGTCAAATTTCTCCAAGCTTTAAATAGCATTTTTCTTTTTTTAAAGATTCTCACACACTTTAGTCAATAATAGATTCTTGCATTAGATAATACTCTATCTGGATAAATAGTTTAATCAATAAAATCTTGCATTAGATAATACTCTACCTGGATCATAATGACATTTTGTTTGTGCTCAGCAGTGAGAGAAACGAAGAAGACCAAAATATGAACCGATCTTGATGTTTAATAGTATTATCTAATAATACTACCGACAATAATAATTCATGTGTACATTTTAGTCCTGTGGAAGAATGACAGTTTAGAACGTGGAGTTTCGGCTCTGCAAGTAGCTCATTTCAAGAGAAGAGAAACACATACGTGCATATAACTAGTGGAAGAACGATGACAGTTTAGAACGCGGAGTTTGAGTTGTATGTATTTGTTGGAGGTATTAATTTCTACTTATTAATAATGACCAGATTTCGAGACTTTTCTCCACTGACATCCATCAATACTTCAATTTGTGTTTATTCATTACTGTGTTCATTTGGTTCTGATCTCTTCATCTTAGTATCAGAGCTTGGATCTGGGTCTCACTCACGGGAGGGCCCAGGATCTGAGAGGAGTCACCCAAACGGGAGGGCCCAGGATCTGAGAGGAGTCACCCAACAATGAAAAGTTGAGTGGATAACGAATCCAAGTGGAGGCTGTGCTTGTCAGAATAGTTGAGGGAGCCGAGTCGAAGCCGAGCAGAGGAGGCCGTCGAGGGTTTCGTGTTGGAGGTAGCCGTCAAACTGAGCCGCCAGAGATGGATTTTATGTGAACCATGGAAATCAAGAGACAACAGTGTCGTTGAGTATGTAATCCGAGAAAGTGATGAAGAAGGGGAGCCACAAATGAAGTTTCTACAATAGGTTCAACATAAATTCCCTCAGGGAGAAATTTTCGTGGGCGACACATGTAATTTTTTAGGCTTCTAAGATTTCCAGCGACTGAGCTAACAAATCGGGGCATTTTCTGTATTTTAATTGGATTTTGTAGAGAATTGTCGTGAGATTTCTGGGCGAGCTTAATATTGGAGCGGGGATTCCCTTTGAGCGGATGTGAGTAAGATCTGCAGCCTGATGTGAGGAAGATCCGGAAGAAGAACAAGATCAGAGACGTTGTGTGTGCAGTGGCGATTTCGAATGCAAAAACGTGAGAGAGGGAGTCTCTTATGGAGGAAATCAAAGCTCCAAGTTTATTGGCTGAACAACGAAAGTTTAAGGAACTTGCTCAGGCATATGAGGTACTTAGTGATCCCGATAAAAGAGATATTTAGGATCAATATGGAGAGGATGCACTCAAAGAAGGAATGGGTGGTGGTGGCACCATGAGGTAGCGAATTCGAAATCTAGTTTTCGATCTTGCGAAAAACCATTTCTCATCACCGTGGAGAAGTGTAGCTCTGTCTAAGGCATTAATGTACTCTGCAAGGAAGGGCGTTTAAAGGAAGTGCTTAGTATTTTCAATACTTTCCATAAATGTGTATGCCTCAATGCTGCAAGGATGCACTAGTATGGAGGCTCTCCTGGAAGGTAAAAATCTGCATGCCTGCATTATCAAAATAGGATATGTGTTTGACAAAATCTCAGGACGGGATGTGGTGTCCTGGACTTCCATAATTTCAGGATATGTCCATAATGGAATTTTTGCTTGAAGAATAGAGGAACACGTAATGTTCTTCTCTTGTCTTGTGATGGAGAAAGTAAAATGTCTTATTGGAGTGTTAGTCTGGGTATTTACACAAGAAATTTTAAAGGTAGTATGAGTTTTGTGTGATTTCAAATTGGAGTTGGCAGACTTCTTGCAACCTTGTTTGCATTCTTTATAGAGCCATACAAAGCGTGTGCACTCACTTTTTCAGATATAGGTGGATAATATTTGGCATCTGTTGTGTTAGGACATGTATAGTGATAATAAGCAATGGGCTTATTGGGCACATTGAATGGGTTTATATGTAATGGGCTTATAATTTGGGAATTTAGTAAATAATGCTTATTGTACCTGTGATAAAATGTTAGAATGATATGTGATGTAAGGGGTGCATGATCGGTAGTACCCGACATCTTAGAGGTTGTTTTGGGTCCAAAGTTGTAAAGCTTAGCCATAGGCATACGCAAGCTATATTCCCCAAGAGGTTTTTTTTAGTCCAAAGTTGTAAATCTTAGCCATAGGCAAGGCAAGCTATATTCCCCAGGTGTTTAGTAAGCCATGTTGAGTCAGAGTTGCATGGATTAGAGTGATCATGTAGCGTGTATCCCTCTTATGCATAAAGAGTGGATGTGGCATTGAGCTGTGGAATTATCCACTAGGTAGGTACGAGGGTGGAAGATGTACTCGTATCTAAGTTTGATGGAGATCGGAGAAGTTAGATATTCGATTAAGGGGAGAAATGTGAGATTAAGTGATCTCACAGTGTGAGTTGGTTGGGACCAAGTTATGACTAAAGTATTCTAATGTATTCATGAACCATGTAAGTGAAAAGGATACCTAGATAACTGGCGAGTACAACGGATGGTACCCATGTATCTCAGTAGATGGATCTCTTTTTATATGGACATCAATTATCAGTTGTTTGCAGGTGAAAAAGGAAGATGCAAAAGTTCGAGCATTAATCAATGTTATGCAGGGACAAATAAAAAGAAAAAAATGTTTGAGTATGAAACTCAAGTGAGTGCGTGTTATGTAAATCAAATTCCCCATCATGCAAGGTTCGTGGTCAGCCAAAAGCAAGAGTAAGAAACCACTTGATGTGATGGTTCCTGAGCATTGTAATGGGAGCACATTGAAGGAAGCCAAACCATATGAAGATAGAAATTGAAGATGATGACATGACTCAGATAAAGACCTAACCAAGACATGTATTTGTTGAGGAGACATTTCAGATCAAATGAGCAACTTGCAAAGGCTTTAGCACAAGACGAATTTGAGTATTTGAGAGAAGCATTAGGCATTATAAATATTGATGTAAGATGTAATTAGTAGTAGAAATTAGGGGGGAGTGTTGGAGGTATTAATTTATACCTACCAACAACGACCAGACTTCGAGACTGTTATCCACCGACATCCACCGACGCTTCCAGATATTTCCCTCCGAGAACTCACTCGATGCTCAAGATTCTTCCATGGTCGCTATAAATACGAGGCAGATGTATTTGGTTTGATCATTAAGCAATGCAATTTTCTGTTTGTTCTTTACTGTCTGTGTTCCTCTGTTTGTTTCTGCCTCTTCAGTATCTCCTTTTAAGAAAAGAGAAACACATTATAATGAACTAATGCATGAGCAATCAACTTAATGAGAAGGTTATTATTATTGTTATAGATTGCCATTATTCTTCTCGTTGTTTGGTTTTGTTTGGTTGCAGCGACAATTAACATGACATGGTGAAATGGAAAATAATGGTATTAGCGTTTTTATACACTACACAATGGACTACAACTTTTGTATTGTTGGTTACAAGTAGTAGACTATAGGGAGTGTGAGACTTTATGCACTCTTCCATGTAACAAAATTGTGGACAAACTAAACATCATAGACAATTGTTAGCCCGAAACACTTAATATTTTAAACATGTTTAGATGCACATAAAATTCACTAACACTAGATCGCAACGACGTTGTATTGCTAAATCTACTTCATTTATTATTCTTTTTTGGTCAAATTATTTGCCCCTTGTGGAATATCATAGTGGATTCCGCAGCTCTGCTGGGATATACTTTCATACCGACTGACTTAAGGAACAAAACACTCACGATAATACATAATATAAACCTCGACCTCGCAACCATAGCGATGTTAATTATGTTTTGTATTAGTGTTTTGGGTATCCACCTCGTGAACGGGAAGATGTTAATTACATGGAATCATCTCTCTATTTGAACATATCTCAAAAAAATATAATTTAAATCATTTGGCCCTTGTTGTATACATTTTGTATTAAAATATTGGTATCCACCTCCTCAACCCAAATATGTTGATTCCAATAATAGAATCGCTATAAATTGACACAAATTGTTTGAAATATAATTTAAATCAATTCTTTGTTTTAAAGAAAAGAGATGTTACTAACTAAATGTAATTGCAATATGTTTTATTTTCAATGGTTAGTTAATATATATATATATATATATAAATTATTTGGACAATTCCAATCATAGTAGTTCGTGGTCATTTTATGTAAATTTAGCTCTCGTTTATGATTTTATAAGTTTCTACTATTCGCATATGACATAATTAAAATCGACCAACTCAAGTTATTAAGGTATATAATATTCTTGGGTATTAACTTATGTTATTGCTGGATAGTTTTCAAGTTTATTAGACATCGCTTACATGGCATCAGATTTGTAGAACTAAGGTTACCTATAGCTCAACACGCCTATTTTGCAAGTGGACACATGGAAGCCATGAAGTTAATTTGAAACCCGGGGTGAGCAGTATCTGGGTGTTGGAAGTTCGAAGCCGGGGGTTAGCAGCATCTGGGTGTTGGAAGTTCAAAGCCGAGGGTGAGAAGCATATGGGCATTGTAACAACAATATTGGACGTTCGAAACCCGGATGAGTAGCGGCTATGCATTGCAACAGAGGAATTCTAACTTGTAAGAAGCTTATTGTAATAAATCCAAATATTCATCCACCTTATGAATTTTTCCATGTATTTCTTCTCATTTCTCTAGATTAGTTATTAGATCACCATGCTGTTGCAATTTCACCAGTTTCAAGCCATAATAAAATTGACATGTAGATAAAATTCAAGGCTTAGTCCAATAGTGGCTCATCAACATTGTCATCTCATTTGTATAGTGAAATATCACGTATGAGAAATATTATTTTCATTAGTTCTAGTATATCATTTTCGGTGTTGCAGAAGAGAACAAATATATAATAGCTTCTTTCACAAGAACTAGGTTTTTTTAATTAAAAGTGCAAAATGTCTAGTTCATATCTATGGAAAAATGACTAAGTGAATTTCATAAGGGAAAGAGAGGAAAGGCCAAATATACAAGAGCTTCTTTCTTTCACAAGAACTAGGCTTTTCTAATTAAAGTTGCAAAATGTTTATTTTATATATGGAAAAGTTACTCAAGTGAATTTCACAAGGGAAAGAGAAAAAGTGACTCAAGTGAATTTCATAAGGGAAAGAGAGGAAAGTCCAAATGTACAATAGCTTCTTTCTTTCACAAGAACTAGGCTTTTATAATTATTTCATAAGGGAAAGAGAAAAAGTGACTCAAGTGAATTTCATAAGGGAAAGAGAGGAAAATCCAAATATACAATAGCTTCTTTCTTTCACAAGAAAGAGGCTTTTCTAATTAAAGGTGAAAAATGTCTAGTTCATATATATATGGAAAAGTGACTCAAATGAATTTCATAAGGGAATGAGAGGAAAGGCCAAATATACAATAACTTCTTTCTTTCATAAAAACAAGGATTTTCAAGTTGCAAAATGTCTAGTTTATATATATGGATATATGGAAAAGTGACTCAAGTGAATTTCATAAGGGAATGAGAGGAAAGGCCAAATATACAATAGCTAAACTTTCTTTCATAAGAACTAGGCTTTTCTAATTAAAGGTGCAAAATGTCTAGTTCATATATATGGAAAAATGACTCAAGTGAATTTCATAATGGAATGAGAGGAAAGGCTAGTGTATTAGATACCTATTACATATGTATAATAGTTAGCAACAATGCCAATCCATCTTTCTAGGCTATTACGTGTGTATACTCGTTAGCAACAATGTCAGTCCATCTTTCTAGGCCCAACTAGCTAGATTATTATAGGTGAATGGATCCACCCATCTAGATTATTACAACCAAACTCCAATTCAATATAGAATATGACTAAAATAAAAATACAGAGGCAAAGTGAAATTTCATAATTTTATGTGAATTTGAAGAGTTGTCAAAATATCCATAAGTCACCAATTTTGTGTTTGAGTTCCTGAAATATATAGTTTTAAAAATTTCTGCAAAGAAATATCTTTTGAAATAAACCCAAAGTTTCTAGCTCATGGGATGACAAGTATCTGGTAAAATAAGATAGAATGGGTATAAAATGAACGAATTCATACCTCAAAGAAAAATTACCAGAGGCATATGCAGTTTTGTGTGGTTTCTATCGACATGCACAATTCCGTGAGGTTTTTGTCTAAAAGGCTTAGCTCATACCACATTGAGTGAGTTGGAAAGGCAGTGGAAGAGTTAGAAGGGAAACTGGCATGTGCAGTTATGTGCGGTTTTTTATCTAAGAAGCGTAGCTCATACCACATTGAGTGATTCAGAAAGGTAGTGGAATAGTTAGAAAGGAAACAGAACTGAGAGGCGTAGCTCATACCACACTTTGAGTTGGAAAGGTCGTGGAATAGTTACAAAGGCAACTGAACATACGTCAAAAAAATCAAGAAATGAGTTGAAAAGAGAGGTCAATCATTTAGAGTGGAAAGCACAACATGAACAGAACAGTCTTTGTAGTGGATACAATAGGAACGAAACGGTCTTTATAGCAGATAATACATTGTACTTACAGCCACATTGCAATTAAACTTACAACCACATTGCAATTAAATCAACGACCACATTGTTCTTGTCTGTGATCAACCTCACAAAATTATGAAAAGTATAAACAAGAAAACATTTAATGGTAGGTGAAGTATTGCTAGAAGTATTTCTAGCAATACTTCACCTTGAAAAAAATTGGTAAGTGAAGATGTGTTTTAATCTAAGTTTTCTATGGACATGCATTGAATTGAGACCAAATAAGAGCTTATGTTTTTAAGTATTTAATTCGTGATTGATAAATTTTCTTATTAGTAATTTTTTTTTTTAAACTATTTGATTGGTAATTAGTGGAAAAAAGTGTTATAATCTAAAACTTTTGTTAAAGTGGTTAGATTTTTTTGATTTTCTTACAAGGATTGATAAACAGATTACTAATAATCCCTCATGAAGGCATGGACTAACAAAAGTAATAATAAAACAATAATATTAAAAAATTTATAATTTTATTAAAAGATTAATAAAAAACCCAAAACAAATAACAAAAGCAATAATAAAACAATAATATGAGAAAGTTTATAATTTTATTAAAAGATTAATAAGAAACCCAAAACAAATATATGGACAATAGTGCACTTATAAAAACAAGTATAGTGGACATGTACAATAAATGTATATAACATAATATGAGAAAATTCCATATCAACACCATCTCAAAGAAATCAAATTTTGTAATGGACAACAACACACTATTCCACTACTCACAACATACTTGAGAACTTTTGCACATTTACTCCTCCTTACATATGAAATGGTCAAACACATATTCCATCACTTTATTGAATTCCATTTGTGATAAGATAATACAATAACCATAAGAAAATCATCCATTGAGAGAAAATGATTAAAATGCTAAATATAATAGATGAAATTGAAACCTTAAAATATAACACTAGCTCTGCTTATAGACAATAGCATGGCATTGTTTATGTTATCCTAACATCCATCCTCTAAATCCAAAACTCCTTTGAATTTTCTATTAATTGGATGGAATAAATATTCAAAGCCATGAAGATGACCTCTAATTCTATATAAATTACTAGAAAATCTTCCTTTTGAGTCTTGACTTAAAATTTATGGAGCTTCTACATAATGGATAAGATAATATGTCTAATAATGAAGAACGAAAATATGTATTAATGTATCAATATTTTAATAATATATTATTAATGTATTACTACTTTAAGTATTTATTAAAGTATTAATACTTTAATAATATATTACTAAAGTCATTAAAGTATATTAATGATATTAATTAATTAAATTAATACATTGTATATTTCATTTTATTATTATTGTTCATAGTCAAGACCATAAGAAACCATAATCATAGTCAACCATCTATTTAACAATGTATTATTACTTTAATAATATATTATTAATGTATTACTTTAGTAGTGTATTCATACTTGAGCAATGTATTAATATACTAATTAATTAATACATTACATTATTACTCTAATCATACTTTAATATATACATTAGATTGGATTACAGTAATGTAATAATGTATTGTTAATGTATTAATATTTTAAATGTGATATTAATACACTATTAATGTATTAATGTAACAATTAACTAATATATTACATTATCAATGTATTAATACTTTAATTTATACATCACATTAAGTCATGTATAATGTATTGCTAACTTATTAATATTTTAATAATATCTTACTAAATAAGTTAATTTCAATATATCACTTCTTTATTAATGTATTAAATTATTAATATATTAATAAATTATTAATGTACTAAACTTTGGCAATATATTCTTTAATGCATTTAATGTATTTATTGGTATATTTAATATAATAATTTATTAGTGTATTAATACTTTAATAATGTATTAATTTATAATGCATTATTGTTTAAATTAATTAATGCATTACATTATTAATGTATCTATCAATCAATTTATATTTTAATGTATTATCACATTATTAATATATTAATAATTTAATATGTTACTATATAGATTAATGCATAGTACTTTAATTTATACATTGCAGTAATGTAATAATGTATTATTAAATATATTAAGCTTAATGTATTACTACTTTATTAATGTATTATTTATTAGTTTATCAATACTTTTTTTTTAATGTATTAAGATTTTAGTAATGTATTTAATATATTATTAGTGTATTATTTTATTGGTGTATTAATATTTAACAATATATTAATGTATTGTTAATTAATAATTATTGTATTAATTTATTATTAATGTATTAATTAATACATTTATTATGTATTAATATATAAATGGTCATCTCCAAAGAATGTATGGTCAACTAGAAACAACCACTTTATAAAATTGGTTGATATAAGCCTATCAACCCCATTTTCCACATTTTTAAATTAATAACATCTATCTTATATTAACCATTTTTATAAAATGATTGTTGCTAGTTATAGAAACTATCCCAAATCTCTTATTGACTTTTTTGGTTGTGCATGAAATTCTAAATTTTATTATTTGTATGTGTGTAGTTGAAATAATCCTCACCCTTTACAACCTCAAAACATTAATTCATGTTACCATTTCTAAACAATAAAAGTTATGATTTATAATATATTGTTTTTCTCTTTTTAATTATCTCTTTGTGTTACAACAATTTCTCCTTAAATCAAATTGTGATAATGTTTTTGATATTCTTACAGAGTAACCTCTACATAAATTCTCTCATCCCAAAAATGACATCATTATATTAACCTATCTTAAGTTTCAAGTTAATTTTATTAAAATCCAAAGAAATATTAAAAGTTTATGTATAAATTTTTGATATTCTTACAAAGTAACCTCTACATAATTTCTCTCATCCCAGAAATGACATCATTATATTAACCTATCTTAAGTTTCAAGTTAATTTTATTAAAATCCAAAGAAATATTAAAAGTTTATGTATAAGTATCCTTATTATATAATCCATCCTAAATCTCTCTTTTTTTTTTTTTTTAAGCTCTTCATGATGTTCTAAATTTTGTTTGTGTAGTTGAAATAATCCCACCCTTTACAACCTAACAATAGTTTATATCAAACCATGTCTTAACAATGAGGGTCATCATTTATTATAATTCTATTCCTACAAAAGGTGGTCAAATAAAATATGGTCAAATAAAATATAGACGATCTCACATAGTTAACTGCAAGAGATATTATATTAAAGGCAAACATTGAATTGTTTTTTTTAAGTGTTTTAAATTTTTCATTAGGAAACTTGCTAAAACATTATGGAGGTCCTTGTCGAAGTCATAAACATAAATCTTTCAACACTCATAGGCCTAGTAGTGGCAATCTCTACCCAGCATTAGCAGTTGTAGCATTTTGTATTTAACATGCACTCGTGTCATAGAACGAGAGGTGTGAGTAATCTTGTTCCCTCCTGATCTTCTGCGCTCTTTCCGCGACAAACTTTCAGTGGAAAATTATTATTACTCCTTCCTTTGGTTTCCTTGCCGAGTGCCCAACCAATTACTTCCTTTCCTTCCGTGACTTGCCCAGTGGCCAACCACATAATGTCCCAACTGGTTGTGTTGGGTGATGCACATTGCCAACCAATTATTAAGTGGGGATATCATAAATAAATGCGATTTACCCGAAAGAAGGTTACTCATCGTTTTTATAAAATGAAACAACGTGAATGAGCTGCCCTGGTCTCATGTGCATGTGCAAACACATGTAGCGCTGCTTAAATCTGACTCTATTCTTATTTGATGCTTCATGTCTGTGGAAGCAATAGACTGAGGACTTGACTTCATATATAAAATGCCCGTCTCCGCTTCGCTAGGCTGCGCATGTTGCCGGGCAGGGAGACAGACGCTCCATAGGCAAGGAACACACACGACTGCCCTAAATTAAATTAGTGTTATCGCATTTCCTCTCCGCTATTCTTTCTGTCGACTATGCTTCGCTAGCTATCCTCGTGCTCCCTGATGTGTGAAATTGAGTTGTATTAATAAACCCCTTAGATGTTCTGAGAGGCAAGAAACTACAAGCGCAGTCACATAGAGAGAGAGAGATAAGCAGATCCTGATCCTCACACGGAGGAAATTAAGTGATTGAGCATTGATCGCAATCATGAGTTCTGCCCTCACTTCCCTTGGAGCCGCTCTGCACTCATTGATGCCTGCTGCTGTTCGTAGTCATGGCAAGCATAAGAGGTCAAACAGCATGCCGGCCTCCAGAGCGCACCCGATCGTGGCTGGTTTTCAGAACCAACTTCAAGCTAAGCTGGAGATACTCATCCAACAACAACAGCAGTCAGAGCCATACAATTTTTCCTCAGCTTGGCTTGGACAAGCGCTGGACGTGGTGTTGTTTATGTATTCCAATGTGAAGGATTTGTATCCGCACATGCAGATAGACAATAATAAAGATGGAAAATGGTTGAGCCAACATATGGAGGACTTGGTCAATCTGCTTGATGTGTGCAATGTGTTGAGAGAGAGCATGTCAGAAATGAAGAAGCTCAATACGTCAGTACAGATAGCCCTCCATGGCTTACTTCAAGCCCACGCCCAGATTCCCAGTGCATTGAGCCATGATCACATGATGAATAATCAAGTGGTGAAAGCAAAAGTCTCCCTTGGCAATTGCATGGATGAGTTAAGGAAGAACAAGGACATGGAGTCCAAGTTAGCGAAATGCATGTCTACTTTGAAGCGAATGGCGGAGAGCCTTCATTCAACCACAGAAAGAGCAACATCAATGGGCGGATCGGGAGTTGAAGAAGCCATCAAGGAAGCGAAGGCCGTCACCGTATTTGCCTGCACTGCACTTGTGGCTGCTCTTTCCTTCAACACACCATGCCGATCATTTACGCCACGAGCAGGCTTTCTTAAAAAGAAGAATAATAGGATCGGTCCTAGCCCTCTTCCTCCTCTAATGGACACCAACAGCATGACGAACATGATGCAACAGAAGATAAAGGAAGCTCTGGAGATGCAGAGAAAGAGATCATCATCATTCCTCTTGCATGAGTTGAACAGGGTGGATATTACACTTGGAAACCTCAACAATACACTGGACATATACAGCATGAACAAGACGTCCAAGTCTTCCAACCTCAAGGAGTCCATCCATGCCGTCGACATGTCAGCTATAGAGTTGGAAAGCGCTCTCACACACATCGAGCACAGAATCAATGATCTCTTCAGATTTCTTATCTCTAGCAGGGTGGCACTCTTGAACAGTCTCAGTACTCTCTCTTCATAATCAGATGCAGTTACCTCTATCTCCAACAATCGCTCATCATGTCCGCAGGGCCTCCCGCCTATTTCCCTACCAAATTGACATTTTTAACAATTTGGTAGAGGAGTACATTCCTCACTTTCCCTCGTCAGTCATCATGACTTCCTCATATACATACGCGGATATACATGACTGTAACATATACATTTATACATACAGATCAAATCAAAATCGAGTGATTTCTTTTTACTGGATATTCTTATGGTTGAAATTTATGTTTCTTCATATACTTGAATTTGTCATTGAATTTGTTATCTTTTTTACTTGAATTTGTCATTGAATTTGTTATCATTCTTAACTGGCAGCTATATTAATTGCTTTACTGGCTCCGCTAATGATTTCAGTTAATATGTATATGTTTGTACATATTTAAATTCAGATGATTTTAGTTAATATATATTTAAAGATGATTTATTTTTACCGGATACATACATATGAAATGAAACTTCTACAGCATATATACATATACAGGGTATTCTTAGGTTTAAAATTTCGTTTCTTAGGTTTTCACATATGATTGAATTTGTTGTCATTATTGACGTGCACACTTAGAAAATGGAAAGACAAATGAGAATGAATGAAACCAGCTGCTCAGGCTATTCTTAGGTTTAAAATTTTGTTTTTTGGGGCGTTTACATTGAATTTGTTGTCATTATTGACGTGTATACTTAGAAAATGGAAAGACAAATGAGAATGAATGAAACCAGCTGCTCACACCTTAATTGGAGGTAGTCAAAGCAACGCCACTCAATTCATTGATTAAAACAATCAAGAGTACATGGATATATAGGACTAGCACAACCGACTCACGCCCAGTTTTCATTGCGTCCAGCTACCACTGTCGTAGCTACAAACGCTTAATTTCAAGGAACGTGGCAATGCAAAGTTTTATACATATTAATTTTTCTTAATCAGTTAACCTATCAATCAATGGTTAGAGAAGTAATTTCTTAATCATATTAAGTAAATGTGAAAAAGTAAACAAGGTAACGGAAGTATTTAGAAATGCAAGGAAGTTATGATCATTAAATTTCATCCATTGATTAGAGAGTACGACTAAGAATATGCCAGCATCTTCAATTGTTAGCCATAAGATTAGAATTTTAGATTAAAAGGTGATTAATTGTGCCCATTGTCAATAGGTACGCCTTTTGACGTAATTACATTCAGTTCAGGGAGTTAGAACAAACTACTAGAAAATATAATCTAAATCTTAAATAAACACTAGATCAAAATCTACTTAATTAATAAGTTCTCCATTATTTCTAAGTCTTTCTTAATGAAGGGGGTTGACTTTCACACCTAACATTTCCCTAAACACTTCAAATTTAATCTTTCCAAGAGGCTTTGTAAAAATATCAGTAGCATTGTCACTAGTATTACAATACATTAAAGCAACATCATTAGATTGCATCTTTTCTCGAACAAAATGAAACTAAGCATCAACACGCTTTGTCCTTTAACAACTTGATTAAGCTCTGGTTATCACATTTGATTATAGTAGCTTTCCTTTGTTCTTCTCCAACATCTTGAAGAAGTCCTCTCAACCAAACAGTTGTTGCACAGAAAGCTTTATATTCTCCCTCGGTAGATGATAAAGATACAATAGGTTGCTTCTTAGTGCTCCATATCTATAGTAGATCTTCTATCATCCAGATATGAATCTGAGTAACGTGTTAGCTCAACATCAAATGAATCAGTATATTTAAGTCATAATCAATTGTGCCTTTGAAATACCTACCTTACATTCCAATAGCTTTCTAAAAGTTTTATCATAAACAGACTTAACACACTAACAAAATATAATTATATATTTATAATATTTAATCATTATATTTATAATAAAACTATATATATAT
>CBVK0102296097.1:0-20479 GCA_900067695.1 Picea abies | reverse complement strand
TCAGCATCAAAGATTCGTGGAGATTTTGGGATCAAATGTTAAAATGGTCAGCTAAAGTTTTGGTTATGGTTGTTAAAATATTCCAGTTGTAAAAGACATGTGTCTTTACCCTCCATGACACATCAGAGTCATAAAAGTGATGAATACCAGATGTAAAAGATCAACAAAGAAGACAGCTCGAGTCCTAGGAACTAGTCTTTTGATTATCAAATTATATTTGGTTAGTTTTATTTTCTATATTTAGATATACAGATCCAAGTTTTCAGGATCTAAAACTGATTGTAAAGGCTATAAATGCCTATCTTTTTAAGCACTGGGGGCTCAATCTGGGAATACATTTTGGCTATTGTTATAGACTCTTATTGGATAATAGAATTACAGTCTCCTTTTGTCTTCAATATCAGAATTGCTCATGTATCTTGTTTTTTTGTACTTTACTTCAGTTTGTTTTAGCTTCTAAAGACTATCATCTCTTTACTAAGCTCATAAACTTGAATTGAAGGATTTCTTACTATCTTGTATTAGCTCTACACCTAGTTGTATTTGGCAATCAAGATTAGTATTCTCCATCCCCTGTTTTAAATATCTTGTCTGATTATTGTTTTCTAAAAGCACTGTTTTATTTGAACGTATGATGAGTTGTCTATTTCATTAATCATTGAGTTATCCCATTGTTCCAAGCACACCATTGTTCCAAGCACACCTAATTATCATATTCTTAAGTTACCAAGCATCGTTAGCCTACAACCATAAAGATTTTCTTGGAGAGATAACACCTACTAGTCGATCTTTGAATTTCTCGACTTGACCTGCCATGTTCATCTTTTTCTTAAACACCCACTTGCTACTGATGAGATTTTTTCCACTAGGTAATTTGATTGAATCCCACGTCTCATTCTTGTGCAATAAATCTTTCTCTTTGACCATGGCATCCTTCCAGAGTCTACCCTCTGTCGAGTTGAAATTCTCCCTAACCGACTTGGGCTCCTCGTTCATGGTATTTAACACAAATGCAAAATGAAAGTATGGTGGGTATACCTTTTGACTGGTTTTCTTACTCGTTCAGACCTCCTTACAACTGAGGTTGGTTGTTCCACCTCATCATATAATTTAGTTGACTCATATGAATCATCTTCTTCTTCATTCCTTGATTTAAACCTCACCTTCTCTGGATTATTCTTTGTTTGAACCACTTCAAACTCAGACTTCCTTCTCACTTCTTTGAAGACCACATCTCAACTCTACATTTTTTCCTTAATGCAAGATCCCAGAGTTTATATCCTTTCATTCCTTCTTTGTATCCAATGAAAATACACTTGACTTCATTCTTGTCCAGCTTGCTCCTCTCTTCCTTGGGAACATGCACAAATGCATCACAACCAAATACTTTGAGATGTGAAACCAAAGGCTTCTTACCCAACCATACCTCATGTGAATTTGTGTCAGCTAGCTCCAACGAAGGATCCATATTCAATAGATATTTTCAAGTGTCGACTACCTCCGCCCAGAATTCTTGTGCGAGCCTGGCACCACTAAGCATGTTATTTCCTTGTCCATTAACATTATGTTCATTCTCTCAGCAACTCCATTTTTTTGTGGGGTATACGGTTTTTTATTTTGGTTTGATATGCCACACTACTTGCAGAACTGATCAAATTATTTTCCATAGAATTCACCATTGTTGTCAGTTCTCATCACCTCAATATTATTATATGTCTAGTTTTCTACAAGATATTTAAACTCTTTGAATTTTTCGAAAAAATCTAATTTATTCCTCAGGAAATATATCCATGTCTTCCTGGAAAAATCATCTATGAATAATATGTAATACAGAGATCCACCAAGTGAAGGCACTGAAACAGGGTCAATCACATCACTATGAACCAATTCTAGAATCCCATTTCCCCTTGTCACTCCAGATGGGAACCTCACCTGACTTTGTTTTCCATATATACAATGTTNCTCACCTGACTTTGTTTTCCATATATACAATGTTCACAAAAGTCGACTTCGAAATTACATGAAGGAAATTGTTCAACCATACCTTTGTTATGCATAGCTTGAATTCCTTTATCTCCAATGTATCCCATACTCTCGTGCCATAGCATGGTTGAGTTGACTTTATGATGACTTGTCGATTCGGTTTGAATCAGCTCAACCTGAGTCGAGTCGAGTTGAATTCGAGTCAACTTTAGGAACAACGATGTTGTTTCATTCAGTCAATTTGACACTCCCTAGTAACTTGTATAGGGTTCCAATCCGAACTCCTTTCATTAATACCATCGCACTTCTAACCATCTTGCACGTCGAGTTGACACTCCCTAGTAACTTGTATAGGGTTCCAATCCGAACTCCTTTCATTAATACCATCGCACTTCTAACCATCTTGCACGAATCCTTGTGGAATAGAGTGTGCACCCCTGCATCACTCATTTTGTTGATAGACATCAGGTTTCTTGCCAAACCCAAAATGTGTAGCACACCTGGAAGGGCTCTACTCCTCCCATCCTGCAATATCAGTTGATCTCTTCCTCGTCCAAAAATTTTGGTTGTCAAGTCATCCCCCAAGAGCATGTCTCATCCTTCATATTATTCATATTCGAAAAACCATTCTCTATGTGGTGTAATGTGATAGGATGCTCCTGATTCTATCAACCAAACATCTTGATTTGATTGTGTACTAGTTGACGCCAGGTACACATCGCATCCCTTATCTTGATTCGTATTTCTCTCTGTCGAATGCTTCCTCTCGTATTTTGTACCAACTTTCATTTCCTTTTACTTGTAGTTGCTTTTGTAATGCCTAGATTTACCGCATTTCCAACACATTCTTTTTGACTGAACATGGGATTTATATCTACCCTTCGACTTAGACTTTCTGCCAGATAATTTTCCTTTATCTTTGTCAATGATTGACCTCTCACCACTAAAGCATCTTTGGTTGATCCTTCCATGTTCTTCCTTCTCATTTCTTCTGATAATAGAGATGCAACCACATATTCTATTGCTAATGTGGTTGTATTACTCCCTATAGCTACGACTAAGCTATCCCAAGAGTCTGGAAAAGAACATAATAGGCTAATACATTTCTCCTCCTCAGTGATTTTAATATCGACAGAAGATAACTAGCTTATAATGGTATTAAATGATTTTAAATGCCCAGTCACAGAACTTCCCTCACTCATCCTCAGAAGATACAATTTCTTTCTAAGAAACAACTAATTTACCAGGGATTTCCACTGGTAGATTGGTACAAGCTCACCAACTTGTCCCATAGTTTCTTGGTTGAATCTTCACTTGAGACATTCATCAGTGCCAAATATGCAAGACAAAGTCGAATCGTACTCCTTGATCTTCTCTCGAGTTTCTCCCACTCTTCTGTCGACATACCTGTCGGCATGGTACATGGACATACCATTGTCCATTGTTCTCGATCTACAAGGAGATCTTCAATTTTAAGCTTCCAAAGCTAAAAATTCTAGCCATTGAATTTTTCGATCTATATTCTTGAGCTGCTTGCAATTATTTAACACAATCTTTTATCACAATCTTTAAAGATTTCTAACTTACAACTCTTACTGAACCTAGAGTTTATCTCGGATCCAAGATTGTTAAAAAAGTTCTGATACCACATGTTAGGAAATGAGACACACTTCCATGCTAAACCTAGCAGAAGAGATAAAGAAAGATTTAATCAAGAAAGTAAATGAAAAAAAAAACACTTAGTACATAGAGATTTTACCCTGGAAACCCAAAGCAGGAAAATCATAATTCCTTGAGTGTTATGCTCCTTGTTGTCTTATTCATTCAGAATAAAAGGTTACATGTCTAACCTTGGTCCACACCTAAGACACAATTGACACCATACCCTCTTGTTTACACAAGAACAACCCTGTAGCCAATTCAACAACCTATAAATTACAGACTCTTGGCGATTAGCCATTCATCATCTAAAGATTCAAGATTCATTGATTATCCTTTTACATCCTTACAACACGCCTTCATTATATGCTTTACAGAAGGGAAAACTCTAAAGAAAAGGCACCCAAAAATGGTTACAAATCCATGCAGATCATTGGCTACAAATCCCATGAATCTCAGGATTCTATTACAGTCGACTACCAAGTCAGATTACTCATCGACTACCAATCAACCTTCATTTGGTCTTCAGTCGATCGCCACATGCCCGCTTGTCGACCTCTTTTTGGTTGACCTCTTTGAATTTATGTCGATGTCTTTACCATGTCGAACCACCTTGACCTTCGACTTCAACTTTACCCGGTCGAATAACCTCGACCTTCGACTTGTTGTTGATACACCTTGACCTCGCCTTTACCCAGTCGAACCACCTTGACCTTCGACTTCGATTGTCAGTCGATCCACCTCAATTTTCACTACAAAGAATATAACAACCCAACAATGCTATCAATATGTGAGCAACAATTAACATCTTTAGTGATGTCATTGGTGTAGTAATGGTGGCCTTGCACTTTTGTTACTTGCTTGCTCGATGTGCACATGAATACTACATTTATGCATTCAATTTTACAACACAAAGTAGACCTCGCTAACCACATCCCTTTTTTTTCTTATTCTCCAAATTACTTGCCTTTATGTGGCATGAAAGATAGAAAAAATAAAACATATAAAATCATAATGGGACTACATCATAAATATTCATAAATCATCTCCCTTCCATTGCTTATTCTTCATCAAATGGGATTGAGGATTTGCTAGTTATTCAAGCTTCTCCATTGTGTTGGATCTTTTGGACCTCAAGTTCTAAGCTCGAATATTTTAGAAGGGATCCTTAGTTTTAGTGCATAGCATAGACTTCGGGGATTGAAATTGAATTGGAAGCATCAAATCCATTGGTGGTGTTCCTGAAACAAGCAAGCCTAGAGAGAATGATTATCCGCCTCGTCCAAGCCCTTGGCCTACTTACCATCCTCATCACTTCAAGTAGATTCTTGAAATGGATATGGGTGACCTTTCTTTTACCTGGGAAGAATTTGAGAAAGTATGGATAGTGGGAAATAATGATAGGCCCCATAGATGGGTTTGGGAGGTCATTTTCCATTCAATTATCTAGCCACAAGATCAAATTGGTCTTGGTTGGAAGAAACATGTCTAAGCTTAAGGACCTTGTAGATGAAATACATGTCAAATACAAAACCCAAGTGAAAATTGTTGTGGTGGATTTCGGTGGAGATATTATAGAAAGTATGAGCAGAGTATATGATGCCATTAATGACTTGGATGTTGGAATTTTGATAAACAATATTGGGGTGTGCTACCCTTATGTCAGGTTCTTTCATGAAGTTGATTCCCAGCTTCTCAAGAATCTCATAGCAGTGAATGTAGAGGGTACTACTAGAATGGTCTCCATTGTGCTCCCTATAATGTTGAAAAGGAAGAAAGGTGCCATTGTAAACATTGGCTTTGGTGTTGCAGCCATTTCTTCTAAATTCCTCTCTACACTATCTATGTTGCTACCAAAGCATATGTGGACTGTTTTTCAAGGTCACTTTATGTGGAATAAAAGCACAATGGAATTGATGTGCAGTGCCAAAATAATGTGTAATATAGTAGCACCTGGGCGTTGCAATACCTCAATTCTAGATTTTCATAGAAGTTGCCCAGATTGTTCATATGATCTTTGTATAAGTTGTTGTAGAGAGCTTTGAGAAGGTTGTCAACTTGAGAGTGATTTAACAAGCACATATAAACAACAATACACAAAGAGAGTATATGCCCAATCAAAGAATAAGAATAAAAAAAAAAAAAAACTGATTTTGAGCATTTGGTTGTTAGCTTATGGATATATTACACAAGACTAGTCAACAACAGGGATTCAAGTTATTATAATAATATAGTCATTAAGAGCTCAACATGTCACTTGTTGGGGAATTGAACCTAGGTGGGCAGGATAATGATCATTCCTCCCAACTACCCAAACTAAACCCAATTAACAATGGATCCCATACTTATAGTCGTGATATACAATTTAACATTAGATGAATGTTGTTCCTACCTAATTTTTTCATGTAACCTCAAACTCTCAAATCGGAAGATGCCAAGGCCTCTCTGGGGTTGTTTCTTCATACCATTCTTAGTTTTTCTATGCCTCGACGATTTCTCTTAATAGGAGATTCCAAGCCTAAGCTACTAGAGAGAAGGGTGTTGCAGTTGTACCTAGCAAAGTTGAGAAAATATCGATGAATTATCACTCATATCCCAATTTGGGAGGGTTTCGTTATGGGACACATGAGCCAATGAAATAACGAAGAAGATTAAGGCAAAGGAAAGTCAATATTTGCAAATAGCAAGTACACATGACAAAACACCTAAATAAGCCCACGATTTAATGAGTTAATATTGTATATGTTTGATTTAATGACACATAGAATGTGATTGCATGAGAAATATATAATTTAATTAAAATACTATATTAAATATATTTTAATTAAAATAATATATTAAATTAAATATATTAAATTGAGTTTTTAATAAAATTTCGAATTGAAAATTTAAAACTTGTTTTCAATATAATTTAATTAAAATATTATATTAAATATATTTTAATCAAAATAATATATTAAATTGAGTTTTTAATAAAATTTCGAATTGAAAATTTAAAACTTGTTTTAACAATAAAAATTCATTATTGAGAAAGGATTAAAAAGGCACATCAAATGGTAATACATTGTGACATGTTCATGATAATATAATATATTTCTTGTGTCTTAAAGACACCCATCATGTAAATCAATCATGATAGTAAGGATTCAAATTTGTGTGTGAATTAAGGAGTTTTGTTTTTCTCCTAAATTATTTTGGGAATTATTTGACTTTACAATCAAGTAGATATATGAATCAAAAGGATAAAAAAGTACTTTGAAGATTCAATAAGTATTCAATTTCATATTTATAATCGTTATTTTTTTTTTAATGTAATAACTTTTATTACTACGTGTCTTTGCATCTTCTCAGGCAATCGCTAGTATTTTTAAATTATTTTCAAATATCTTAATTCTCTTTAGAATTAATTTCTTCTCTAAATGGAATGAGCAAATTATTTTTATGTACGAGTTTTTAGTGTTTTAATTTAAAATCTCATTTTCTTTTGTGAGTTATTTATTATTTTTTAGATTTTATAGTGATTGTATTTATAATTAATTTCCTTTTCTAAATGAAATGAGAGAATTATCTTTATATTTAATTTTTTCAAAGTTTATAGTAACTTTGTTTAAAATCTTAATTTTATTTATATGTTATTTATTCCATATTGGTTGTAAGGTATGTTGGGAAGGTTCGAGTTTTTTCCCACTTTATCACATGGACGAGGAGACTGTTTTTCACTTGTTTGTAAATTGCCCTTTCACTCAACACCTGTGGAAGTTTTTATTTACTGTTTTTAGTCTTGTTACATCACAGGGAGGCAACTCTTTAACAAATTGTTTTGAAAACTGGCTGAAATTGGAAAAAGTTTATAACATACTACCTTCATTGGCATGTTGGTATATCTGGCTGGAAAAAAACAAGTGTATATTTGAATCTCGTACACCTACAGTATAGGGAGTTAACTTTAAAATTACAGGGATGGTGGAAAATTCCAGTGCACAGTGCCTACAAAAATGCAAATGAAAAAGAATCAAAAAGTCACCTGACATTAATTTGACATCCATATGTTGGTTCGACGGAGCTGCGCAAGCAAATGGTATCCTAAGTGGGGTTGGGGGTATCATTAAGATATCTGGAAATACTATATATAGGTGGAATTTCAACTGTGGGATGGGCACAAACACTAGGGCAGAACTACTTGGGGTGTGGGCTTCCTTATCATTAGCTCATCGACTGGGTATTGATCAACTACAGTTATTGGGGGATTCAAAGACTGTGATAGATTGGTTAAACTTCAAGAGAAATTTACAAGTATCTTCACTTATGGGATGGATGGAGAAGATACAAGAACTTATAAATTTCTTCAACACCATTAGATTTGATCATATCTACAGGGAAGAGAACGAGGAAGAAGACATATTATCAAAAAAAGCACTCTAGGTTCCAGAAGGGAGGATCCATTTCAACAAATGGCAGGATGGCTACGAGGATCCCCCTCTATCCCTGCGTCTCTACTTGTGATTAAGATAGTATATCTGGGAAGTATGTGACTTTTTTTAGAGTTATGGATTCCTAAAATGTATTTTTTCTTAAGTCACCATGGACTGTCTCCTTTTTTGCTATTTTTGGATCATTATTTTGAAGAGCCCGACTATATGTAACAAGAAATATGTAGGACCACTTTTATATGTCTATGTGGTATGTGTATACCATAAGAAGATGGATGTAATAGCACAACAATGTACTCTCCTTGAGAACACCATATATTTAATATATTGAGAAATTTTCTACTAGAAAAATGTATGGTCTCTGACAACATATAAGTCCCAATATACCATGAGGATGTCCACATATATAGTGGTACCTCCTACTAACATAATGGTTGATTGATGTGAGATGAATAGCTTTTATCAATAAGTCTATTTTTGTAAGAAAGAGTGGCACTATCTATTCATATATACAATAGAAATTACAAGCATATTGAAAGGTTAACCAAAACTTGGTTGACCTCTCATATATTTTAACTAAAATACCTACAGCTTGGGGTTTTTTGATGATCCTTGACAATCCCATTGCCAATATCAAACAATAAAGGGTTTGAGACATCATTTGAACAATGATTCAAACAATCCTTATAGTGATACAAACAAAAAGGCCATTAAGCCGCTGGTTTGAGAATGTCATATGGTAATAGAGAATATATAGTGATTTAAATGTAGGTTACAAGGGCATGCCCATCACTTCCTAAAATTAAATAGTGATAACCAACTCACATACCTAAGCATGTTATGACTAGCGTTATAATGCATAAACCAAAAAAACATGAGTGGCAATTAGGCGAACCCATGGCTAAGCCTCCTCCTCATCCTCAAGAAAGATAGGATGTTGTAGGGTGCTTCCAGTTTGGTACTAGGGTTTCTCCTCTATTTCTACCGAGTCATCTTGAGCATGTATACCATTCAAGCCCTCGTGTCCCATGTTTGAGCTGCAAATTACATCCAGAAGGGATTCCTACTTATCATCTAGAATATGAAGGATGTTCATAACATTTTCCAAGAGTGCATTATCATACTGTGGTTGTCTATCCATGCTGCATACTATCATCTCTTTGGTGCAACAATATAGGTCTACAATATGATTGTAGTAGGTGACCCTACTACAAGAGATTCTTGTATTGGGCACAATTTTCTCCACCACCTTGTCTACCAACTAGTTATGAGCCTTTCTCATTTTCTAACAGACTCTTTCATTCAAGGTGGCCAATTTTTTGGTGGTAGAGGCCTTGTTCCTAGAGGCAAAGTCATCCACTAGGCACAGGGATTTTAATTCATGTCTATGAGTGTGTGGAGGAGCAATGGTCCTCTCCTTTTTCGCTAAGGTTTTGGGGGTCTCATGTTGCATCTTCTCTAGGGAGGGGATGCCTTTGTCTCCTCACTCTCCTCCTTTAGACCATTTATGTCATACTTCCATAAAGGTTTAGTGAAATCCACTTTCGTTGGAATAGCACCACTATCCGTCGTGACTCTCTCAACCACAAGGTGTTGGTGCAAGGTGGTGCAAACTCTTAAGCGGTGAGTTAGTGAATCTCTCACTCTATTTTGGAAATAAATGACCTAGTAACCTTGTTTCCCTATATGTAGACCAATATCTCCCTTAATGGTCCTCCTCTCTCCATTCATATGCTATAGATCAATGTTCTACATGCTAGTACTGATGAAGTGAATCTGAAGGTCCACTTTATGAGAACATCATGAATACTGATGCAGACCCCACCCTCTCCCAGGGTCTGCACGATCTCTTGGTCTAGGATCGATTTTCTTCGAAGCTGGATTAGCTCTCAGATCTCTGTTGGATCCACTCTTTATGTTCATAGGCCCTTTAAAAATCTTATGCAGGTCCAACAAAACTCGTGGGCACTTTTATTCTAAGCCCCTTTACCTTTAAAAACCAAGTTTGGGCGCTAGCCCTTTTTCTTCGGCCAAAATCTCATATGACCCCGGGTCGTGACCGAGCGCTAACCAAAAGGCGTTAATTTAGAGCTCTGTATATTCGGGCTCCGAGAGTTTCAATACCACTCCACTCCTATTCCTTTGAACACGCAAACCTGCGAACAAAGGGAAGGGATTGACAGTCCCAATTACTCCTCGATATCTATGACCCACCGAGATTCCGGGTCTCCAGGCTTCAGAAGTCTTAATGGCTCAAAGTTATACTTCCTCCTGAACAACCAAAATCACAGACTGCCAAATCAACAGGCGAACAAATCAACGACCTTGGCGATGCGTAGAGATCGATGGCTCTAGATCTCTTCAGAAGTTCGGGCTTCAAATGTATTACCCACTCCAACTTACACTTTCTTTGAACATCGAATTTCGAATGAGTCAATTGAATGGATGGAACTCCTCCTCCCGATCAATGGTCCACGTGCGCACTTCGCACTTCGAGCTTCGGGCGTTTTAAATGAACAACACTTCGCACTTCGAGCTTCGGGCGTTTTAAATGAACAACACCTCAAATCCCCCTAAGAGTTGAACCGAAAAACCTCCAAAGGACCCTAGATCGACAATCCTCCGTCATTCAATGACCAACGGCTCTGATCTGTTTCAAAATATCAGGCTTCGGGAGTTCCAACTAACTAATTCTTACAACCCTCTAGAGTGTCGAATTGTCGAACTGCAGGATCTGTTGCCATGTGTCCCTGTCAAATGGACGACCAAAATCCATTACGGGACTCTGGCCTTCGGGAGTCACGACTGCTAACACGCACAAACCTCTAGAGTGCTCAGTCTCTGGACTACAAGATCTGTCACCACGTGTCTCCCTACGCCAATGACTATGATTTGCTCATCTTTTCAGAGCTTCGGAAGTCCTGGAAAGTCAATACCCACTGCTTCCCAAATGGTTGAACTATGAAGTAATGAGGAGTTATNGCTTCCCAAATGGTCGAACTATGAAGTAATGAGGAGTTATGATCCATGCTCCACATGTCCTCTCCAACGGACGATTGAGATGGACTCTGGCCTTCGGGAGTCCTCGACCCAAACTACTTTATACCTCTGGTCTTCTAGAGTACCAAACCTTTGAACCTCTAGATTTGGCCCCACGTATCCCTTGTCACTCAACGACCAGGATTGGCTTCGACCTTCGGGCCTCCAGGTGTTCTCACAATTTTCACCCTATTTCCTTCGGATTACTGGACCTCCGAGCTGTAGGATATTCTGACACGTGTCTCCTGCACCAATGGCCAGGATTCACTTTGTTGTTCGGAGCTTTGGGAGACTGTCAAACCTTAACCCAGGATTCACTTTGTTGTTCGGAGCTTTGGGAGACTGTCAAACCTTAACCACAATGCCTCCTTCCTCCAAGATAGTTGGTCTTCCAAACTCGATGATCCGCTGACACATGTCCCCACAAATGGACGGTCCAGCTCCACTCCAGATCCCGAGACTTATGGAAATACGTCTCTTATGTGCCTAAATATGAAAAACTTTTGAACAACAAAGTCCGAAGGACCCCATGGGTTAAAACCTGTGCTACTCACCTAGATCCAACGATTGTCGATCCTCATGCCCAGATTTGACGACTGAGATACGTTCTCCTCTATGCGCGCTCCTCCTTCTATCTAGACTCTAATCTGACAGTCTATATCTTCTCTCCATCCTGGATCAACAGTTGTTGTAGCTCCTCCTCCTCGGCTGCGCTTTCCTCCTGATGAATAATTCCTCTATATTTTTCAAAGGCTCAGCCTTTGTTCCTTCTTCTGTGAGACCGACTGTCAAGCCTCAACTTGTGCTACACCTCCTGAGCTTATCTGATCTCTTTCAAAGTTTTCAAAGGGACTTGGCCCTTTTTTCCTTTGACGAATCCTTCTGCCCTCCTAGAAACAATACACTCTTTCTCCTGAGCTTTGGCACTTCGGAATGTTTCGGCCTCTGGCACACTCCTTGTGCTTTCCTTCATAAGTTTGGGACTTTGACAGTCGCTTGCACACTCCTTGTGCTTGTTCACTTTGAGACTCTAAAGGTTTTTGAGAACTTTTCACGCACTCCTTGCATTCACCAGACTCGAACTCCTCAACACTTAGCTTAGTGTTGGCCCGATGCACACCTTGCATGGGACTTCTTCAAGCTCTACACTCCACTGAGTGACTATGCACTCCTTGCACTTGCTTGACAAGACTTCACACTATCTCTTCTGAACAAAGGAGTCTAACAGACTCTACCCTCACACTTCTTGCATGGCTCTGTGCACTCCTTGCACTTACCCTCATATTATTCAGTAACTCTGACATGCCCACCTAGAAATATCCTCACGGAACTTGACACAGAGTTCTAGCGCACTCCTTGCGCTTGCTCAATGCACTCCTTGTAGAGCTTCCTCAGAGTGTTCAATAACTCTGGTGTGTTTTTCTGGGACAACTTCCCTTTTGAGCTTAAGACATGTTCTGGTGTGCCCACCTAGCATGCTCTTCTCTGAACTCAAAACAGAGTTCAAGTGCACTCCTTGCACTGGCTTCACAGAGTATTTAAATTACTCTGGTGTGCACTCCTTGCACAAGCCTAAGAGCCTAGAACACTAAAAAAACTAAATATATGGAAATCTATCTAATTCCTGCAAAGGGAATATAACATGAACCAAAAACATTCATAGCATACACAGAAAACATTCATCACACAGATAAATACACAGAAACCTCATATGTAGGAAAAATTGCTCTTTGTATTAATATCTAAATGCTTATGTACAATGTTTACAAAACTGGACAGCAACAAAGTCTTAGTTCTTTCTCCTCTCCTCTCTTGAGCTCTATCAACTTGCTCATCAACAACTACTCATTAACTAACTCTCTCTCTAATGAATTTTGATACTAATATCTTAATACAAAAGATGGGCTCCTTGAGCCTTCCCTCCAGCTACCTACTCACATTAATTTACAATCAATTACATTTAAGAAACATCTAGTCCGAATTGGATCTAGATCTACCTACTGTCATCCATTAAAGACAACTTCAGATGCAGTCTGTACAATACACATGGGTTCGACTTTATCTGAGCCTTCAAACATTAATTCACACTGAATTACATTTAATTTTTAAATTTAAGTTCAAAATGAGACGGTTGGCGCCTCTCTCTTTGGGATCCACTCCCTCCTAGTGCACTGATGTACCAACTTGTTGACGCATGGTTGATTTGGAGCGATGCTCCAGCATCAAATACAAAACATAATTCCATATTTCCATAATAAATAATATTTTATTTACTTTTCATTTTATATATTTACTTAGCATCATATGAAATACAATACGTGTATATAAATACATGTGGGGAATGATAATAGCAATGCTATCTATAGGATGTTAGAGACTGGACTGAATCCATTGTGGTTGCTCATCCTGGTTTCCTCTGGGTAGGACGACAACCTGGTAAAATTTCGTTTGTTTGAAAACAGGTGGCATCGTAAGGCCAACTATCTCAGTTTCCTTTTTGTAGGCAGGACAGTTGGCATCACTACAAGACTCTGTAAACATGCAATCGTAATATAAACAGGATCCTCCATTTTTAACTTAAAAAAAAAAAAACAAATACATTATGTGTACACTACAGTGAACTTAAGACATCACACCCACTTGTTTTGGCATTGTAGGGTTGCTGAAAAATGTTGGAAGTATGTATTGAATACTTGGCTATCTATTTTCCTTAGTAAGGGTCATTAAGGGTCATTGGAAAGTTGTTTAATTGAAGGATGATGAATTCCATAAATACATAATTAAAATTTTACAGTTACTAAAATTTTTGTGTTATTTTGAAAATTGATTTATATCTTTTAATTATTATTTATTTTATGAAGAAAAAAATCATTTTTTATTTAATAAAATAAAAATAGAAATAATTTGATATGTATTCTAATAAAAAAAATTCATATCTCTTACTTAAATTAATTTATATTATGATTTATTAAAAAAACTTCATAAGTTTGTTAATTTATTTATAATATGGAGAACAAATATTAAAATAAAACAAAGTCATAACATAAAATGCGAGAGTTTTAAATGGTAAATAAAATTCACAATTTAAAAACTAATTATAAAATATGAAAATGAAACCGTTAATATGGGAATTATGGTAGATTGACCATATGAGTTGTACCTCAAGAAATTGAACGAAATACTTTATCACTTTGAAAGTTAACGAAATAATTAAATCTTTTGAATCATCTTTATCTCCTTTATATAGAGAGACCATTCAAAGCATACACTTCATGCAACCAACTTTGTTTTCACTGTTCTCATGGATTATATATAAAATTGTCTTCTCAAACTCATCATAGAGAAGAAATATATTTAAATATTCCATTTTGTAAAGGTGAAATAACAATGGTTTTATTATTAAATTGTGATATAATTTAATATCTCACTATCATCGGATATGAGATAATTAGGTTAGAAAAGTTAAATAACTTTTTCTTTATGTTTTCTTCACTATTACCTTTACTTTTTTTTTTTTATAAATAAACATTTTGATATAATTTACCTTTATTTTTATAAATAAAAATTGTGATATAATTTCATCAATCACTTTAGTGAATTATGAGATAATTAAGATTATAAAAAAAAATTAATAATTTTTCCATGTTTCTATTTATCCTATCATCATCATTATGAAGGTGAAGGTGGAAAAAAAAATAAAGAAAATCATATTTAAAAAACAAGTTTCTTAAATAAATTTTCCTTTGTTTCTCTCCCTACCACCACCTTCATGGAGAGGAGAGAGAAATAAAAAAACTTATTTAAGAAATTTATTGTTTAAATAAGTTTCTTTTTTTTTTCAATTCAATCACTATGCATCCATATCATGATGGTGGGGTCAGGGAAACTTTTTAAGAAATAATTTTTGTTATTATGAGGGTGGGGTGTTTTTTCTTATTATTAGGTTTTTTCACTTTAATCACTATGCATTCATATCATGATGGTGAGGTCAGGGGAAATTTTTTAAAAAATATTTTTTGTTATTATGAGGGTGGGGTGTGGAGAAACTTGTTTAAGAATTAAAAAAATCAAATAAGTTTCTCTTTATTTCTTTCACCATCGACATTCTTATGAGAAATAAAGGGAAAATTTCATGAGAGTGGGCATAGAGAGAGAAATAAGGAAAAACTTATTTAAGAATTTTTTTCCTTAAATAAATTTTCCCCTATTTCTAACCCCATCCCACTTACAATTTTCTTAAATATGTTTTCTCCTATTTCTCTCCCTACCCTCACCCTCATGGATTTTTCCTCTATTTCTCATAAGAGAGGGGTCACCCTACTCTTACCTTCATGAAATTTTTCTTCTATTTCTCATAAGAGAGGGGGTAGGGAGAGAAATAAGAAAATTTTTATTTAAGAATTTTTTTCTTAAATAAATATTCCCCTATTTCTCCCCCTTTCCCCCACCCTCATAAAACAATTTCCCTATTTCTTCCTCCTCCCTCACCCTCATGAATATTTTAGCATATTCCTCCCCCACATGATTTTTTCTTTTTATTTCTCCCCCTATCCCCACTCTCATGGATTTTTTCCTTTATTTCTCCCCCTATCCCCACTCTCGTGAAATTTTTCTAAAATAAGTTTTTCCTTATTTCTCCTTGCACTCCCACCCAGATTATCACGAGGGTGGGGCAAGAGATGAAATAATGGAAAAATCATTTAAGAAAACCTTCATGAGAGTGGGAATTGGGGGAGACATGAGAGTGGGGATGAGGTAAGAATAGGGGAAATTTTCATGAGGGTGGGGCAGGGGCGAGAAATAAGGGAAAAATTATTTAAGAAAAAGAAATTCTTAAATAAATTTTCCCCTGTTTCTTCCCCTTTCCTAACTCTTATGAGAAATAAATTAAAACTTTCATGAGGGTGGAGGTGGGAGGAGAAATAGGGGAAAATTTATTTAAGAAAATGATAAATTTAATGAGAGTGTGGGAGGGGGAAGAAATAGGGGAAAACTTTCATGAGGGTGGGGGATGGTGAAGTGGATCTAGTGGTCCACTTCATGAGAACATCATGAATACATAACATAATTCCATATATCCATGATAAATAATCTGATATTTACTATCTATTTTACATATTTACTTGACATCATATGAAATACAATACATGTATATAAATTTACATATTTACTTGACATCATATGAAATACAATACATGTATATAAATACATGTGGGGAATGATAAGGCATGTTATTTCCAAAGGTCATGACTTATCATTGACTTATCATTTACATTATAATTCCTATTGATATAATAACAAAAATATAACATATTATTAAATAATAAGAAATGTAATATACTAGGTATATTACAAGTCTTCCCCCTTAACAATGCTTTGTCCTCAAAGCATAGTTATAAAATACTTATCTATTTATTTGGCTTGTAATATTGTCTCTTGATTCTTCATTCTTGAGTTAGTGATCATTGAGGACCTAAAACGATAGAATATTTTAAGAGCTGAGAAAATATTTTGAATTTTAAAGGAGCCTACCCACCCTAATTCAATCTTTTGTGAAACTATGTGTTTATAGGGTTCTTCGAAAAAACTTGATGTATTTCGACTCCCCTGATAGCTTCTACTTTGATCACCACTTGTAGTGGAAGTAACATTATTTGTAATATCAATAATTTGTTTCTATTAATACATTGATTGGTTGAAGTATCGACTTTTGTGATTTAGGATGTCGATAAGGCATCCTTGCAACTTGATCTTTACTTCTTATACTTGTAGATTTTTTTTTATTAAATTTTGGAATTCAGTCTTCTTCGTACCCCTGTCTTGTTTTTAATTTAACATTTGAAGACCTATTTACATTAGTTTTATTTGCATCCTTTTGAGTTGTAAGGTTGACTGGCTCTGTATTAATTCCTTTATCCATACTTGTGTTGTTTACATCCGAAGACTTCTCTAGTTTCATAGGTTTAATCATTTTATTTTTATCAACCAATGATTCTTTATTGATAAGTTGATCTAAATTGTTTTGTAGCGACTTCTTATCACTCTTTGAATTCTTAATTTGTATGAGTAAACTTCGATTATGAACCCTTAGGAATTGAAGTTTTTCTCATTATCTGATTTTTCGACTTTACTTATAATATCTTGATTCTCTGGCTTTTCATCTTTCATCTTTTTAATTTGTTCAATCAATTTTTTATTAAGGTTCCTTAGGCAGGGGTTTTCTTCCTCTTTTTTGGTTAATTTCTCTTCGAGACCTTGATTTTCTTATTCTAAATTTTTATTCTCTCATTGCTTGTCTTTTGACTTCTTGATTTTTACTAGTAAATTTTGATTATGATTTTTTAATCTTGATATTTCTTCATCTCGTTCTAGTAAGTCTTTGTCCATTTTTTGTTTTTTGTTTTTTAGTTCTTCAATTTGTACGATGAGTTCATGATTTCTCTCTTTGAAGTAAAGATTATTTTTCTTTGTTAACCCATTAAAATATTTTTCCATCTCAATTTCCAACTATAATTTGTTATTATTTGTTATTGATGTCTTTATAATTTCCTAGTTTGTCTTTTAATATTAGTGATTTATTGTGTGAGTTATATTTATATTCTTCCATAATAAATGATTTCCCACAAATCAGACAGAAGCAATTGTGATTTAAAAAAAATTTCATATACTCAAATTTCATTTCACAAAAATGACATTTAGTCCAAAATTTAGATTTATATATTGAATTCATTATTCACTGTTTCTTTTTTCTTTCTCAATTATTCAATATATGTATAAATATATATTCCTCCTTTGAATAGATTGAATATTACTTCAGTTGCCTTCCAATGTAATAAAAGGTATTAAGAAACTTTAATAATTCCCTTTATCTTTTAAACCTTATTCTTTTTATTTAAAATAACTTTGAAATTTATTTTTAGTTTTCTTTTTCTTTTAATACCCTCTCTTCTTACTTTTTTTTTTATAAATATACTCTAACCAAGTTAATGGGGGCCTTATCACTTTGTTAGCATATCCTTGACTTTGGTTGAATTAATATAACTCTAAAAGATTTAGGTCATTGATTTTTTATTTTGGCTTCAACCTCACATGTATATAAAAAATTGTAAAAAATTGTACAGATTTATGTCATTGGATTCCGATGAAAAGGGATAAAACGTAGAACAGTTAGACAATGCTTCCCCTAAATCCCAAATCACTCCTAACTACCGACAAGCCGAATATTAAATGAATTCTCTATGCAACAAGAAATGGACATTGAATGATTCAGCTAAGAGAAATTGTTTTTAGTAGCAAAGACGGAAAATTATGGTACACAAATCAAATTTTTAATCTTTAGGCTTAGCTCCTGAGGCAATTTTGTCGGTTGAAAGAGGAAATCGCTCACTTGGAGGCTTTCTGACTTCCCAAACTAGTGATTTTCCTTATGAGAGAAAATCACTGAGTATGGGAGCTAGCATGTCCTCAAGGTGAGCAATTCACTGTTGTGCATCTTGGGTGAAATTTTCCTTGCTCAAGCAAAGGAAGAAGTCAAAACTTCACATTCTTTGTAAATTAAGCTAAAAAGGAGAAATTGCTAACCTAAGAGGCCAACAAGTTCCCGACGCTAGTGATTTGGTCACTCGGCTGCTTGAGGTCAATGATATACCTCCAAGAATAAAATCTCTCACCTTGGAGTGCAATTGTTTGTCTTCCTCAAAGATTTAATTTTCTAGTTCTCCAACTCAACCATTGAGGGTTCCGAAAGCAGGCCACTCACCTAGCAAGGCTATATTTCCTTCTTAATCAGTGATTTAATCACCAACAAGTTAACTCAATGATTTCAAGTGCCAGTTGAACTTCCAACTACATGGGAGATGAGTGTTGGAGATATTTAGTATTGGATGTTGCCATATTTTCTTCATTTTCTCCCCCTTTGCATACCAACTTTCATTTTCTTTTTTCATGGTTTGTGATATATTCATTACCGAAAAAATGAAAATGTTGTTGTGTCCAGTTATATAAGGAAATATGTGTGTAATATGACAGGAAACTCATGCAATTTCAAATAAAAATAACAACATGTAAACTTATTAATATTCACAACATATTTAATAATAAGATATCCATAAATAACTCATAAGATTTTAGAGAACACATAATACTTATTTTATGAAGAATTATTATTGACTAGTTGTGTACAAAGGACGTTCCTCCCAACCGTAGGCTCTGTTTCTCCAGTTCTTTCAACAACAGGGCACCCCAGAGCTGGGGCTATGATTCCACAAGGACAAATGACTCATATGGTTGGCTAAATTCCCTCACACAGCCCAGTACCCAAAGAATGACAACACACAAACTCCTACAACCTTTTCCACCACCCAACCTACACCATCTTAGGGATGGAATCCCCTTCTCTTCCATGCAGTACCTCAAGCAACTCTCAACCCCACTAGGAATCCAATGTAGTCTGTCTAGGAATCTCAATGCGGGTGGCTCTAGAAAATCCAATTGTCTATGAAGTCTCAATCATCAATCCCATGCCCATGCTTATAGGACATTTGGTATTACATATAAGTGACATGCATCCCCAACCTTCCATCACAAACATAACAGACTCATCTGTACATGTTAATGGTGAACACGATACATAACTAGAGAGTGAACACAGTTTGCAAAATGAATAGGTAGTATGCTCCAACAATAGAAGGAATGACGAATTCCCCAAACCCAGGGACTCAATATGCATGTGTTGAACTTGCCACTTGGCATCGAAGGAACTCCACCCCTAATTCCTTGGCACACCATCCCATGAAAATTTGTCCTTTAGTATAATTTAAGGTACATGTGTTGGGTAGGTGTTATATACTTTACATGTATGTGGGGGGTGCGTCAGATTTGACGACTGTGTCTGACGATGCCTCCCCCCTTCATTATGTGTGTCATGTGTGTCGGTTTCTTTCCTAGGGGGGTCCCCGGGAGGGGGGGAAGGATTGTGCCCCCCCTAGTTACATGGAGCATTAGGGGCAATGCCCTGGAATTATTTTTTGGGCGGTTTTTTCTATTTTAGCGTTTTTCACTATTTTTAGCGGTTTTCTAAATTAATCTCAGATTAATGGATTAGGGTTTTGGTAGTTGTGGAATATCTAAAATATTATATACATATTGTATTGTGAATGGTGAAATTAATAGAATGAAGAATTGAGAGGTGTGGCACCAAGGAAGGTTGGTTTACTCCTGGTTAAGGGTTTCTAGCGTAAATCTATGTGTACTATGTGTATGAACCATTGATCACTTTCTATTTTTCTTAATAATGTGTATGCATTGCTTTACTTCACAGGTTTAAAACTTACATGTGGTATCAGAGCACGTTTTTAGCTTCAGAGGGA